>OU015491.1:141249966-141429966 GCA_907164885.2 Dolomedes plantarius | reverse complement strand
ATGTTGACTTTACATATTTTTGTGTACGATTTTTCATTTGTTGATTTTATTTCATTTTCCTCACAATGGTGAATTTTTTCCACCCTCATTTGCTGTAAGCAACATAAAGGTCTCGGGTGTCACTGATAACACAGTCTGTTGGAACCAGGATTTGGACCGGAGTCCTCAAATTTTCAAGATTTGTATTATACCAACTGTTATTATTGTAGTTGTTGTTGACATCCCTAAACACTAGCAGGGCTGTATCAGGTCTATGACATTGTACACCCTAAGAAAATCCAGAACCATCAATGGATTGGCACCTAGATCCTACATGGAGAGGCCCAGGCAAGCAAGAATATGTTCATGGGAAGCCCGCTCAGTAGAGCACTTGGAGCCGACTTCAAAACACTTAGAACCCAGGGGTAACAAAAATAATAGTGATACAGTGAATTTTTTAAAAATGTCAGGTGCATTGCGGGACAGGGAAGTCCCGACGCCATCAGAAAGCAGAGGTATTTAAAACGGAGAAGCATAAATATTAGCTATTACGGAATGCAGAGATATCTGTCATGCAGAGTACAGTCAATGTAGAGTTAACTGACGCGGAGTTAATGGGCAAAATGTCGTATCTTAGGAATTTGTAAAAAGGTACAATAATTGGGGCAAAGCTTATAGTGGCCTCTGTAACTAAAATGGCAAAAAATGTGGGTGTACCAGATGCACAGTATCAAAGATTGTGACATGGTACAGAAATGAACAAGGTATTGCCTCTAAACTGAAAAAAATGTGGACAGGAAAATGTCAGCGAAGAAAAGGTGGAACTTGGTACAAATTGCTCGACTGTAGTTCAGCATACAACAAAGTTTATTGCGAATTTGAAATGATTTTGTTTCATAAATAACAGCTTGTCAGGAGAGGCATAAAGCTAATATTTATAGTTGTGCTTTGATCCAGAGGTCACTAATTACTGACACCAATGCAAAATAAAACATTTTTGATGGTATCACGAACACAAAAAGATCAATGATTGAGCCAAATCATTGATTCAAGTCAATGGTTCAAATTCAAAGGATTGGCACCAAGTTATATGATCATTCGAATCGCAATTCACATTGCTTCTAATCACTTTTAGAGTATGTGTTGGGAGAACAGCTTCTAAAGTGTACCGTTACGACTTCTTGATGTTTACTGTCAAGCATAGAGGCGGATCTCTGATGTTTTCGGGTGATATCTCTTGGCTTTCCGCAGGACATTTAATTGTTCTTCAGCATCCTCTGACGTTGGAAATCTACGAACCTATGCTGACGGACCATAGAATGGTTTTGTAAACGTCCGAGGAAGAATAATGGAAGAATAATGCATCCAGAGAATAACGCCTGCAACCTAAGGTACAGGGGCTATTTCTTTATGATCATTCGTGTTTCAAAGACGATAAAGCAAACGTGCATTGTAATAGCCGGGTGAGCATGTGGTTTGAAGAGGATGAGGATGAGGTAAAGCATTTGTCCTGGTTTACTGAATTCCCTCACCTTAACATTGAATATTTGTGGGAACATTTGTGGAGAAAGGTTTGAGTGTTTGAGAATAGCGAAATTTCAATTTCATTATTCTCACTTTTCATAACGTAATAACGTTTCAAATATTATCAAGAAAATTCCTTTTAAAATAATGATGAATACATTAATGAAAAGAAACTCAAATCTGAATGTAATCTTTTAGTTAATATTTGCTTTCCTTAACAGGTTTAATCATTCCTGTGTACTATTTACGACTTACACAAATTGCAAGTTAGTCTTAGGTGATAAATGCCGCAGAGTTTTTGCAATGTTGAGATCGCTTACATCTGTTATATTTGTTGAAAATGTCTGAGAGTAAGAAAATAAAGAATTAATTTAAACGCTCATAATAAATTAATTTATCACATTTAGTTTTTTCGCAAAAATGTAAGAACATTTTATTTATTAACGTTAATTTAATTAAATAAAATACTTGCACATTTTTATTATCTGGAAACTTGTTTATCAACTGAACAGTCTAGATTAAAAGAACTGAGAAACAGAATTTAAGTCCCAGAATGAGACATCGAAAAACGTTTGAAACAAATTAAGATACATTCAAAAACACAATATCTAGGTTTAGAATGATTAAAATAAAACGTTCAGTGCAAATCTTTTGAAAATCGGATTAGTCTGATTATTTTCTTCAATGAATTAGCTTTGATACATTTAATTGGGTTTGTGTACGCTTATTTTTTTAATTATCTTTAATGGAATTCAGCTGACAACATAAACATGATGATAAAAAATTAACTTTGAAACATATTTTAGTTTCAAACCTAAAAGTATTTTATTTCAAAATATTTAAACTGTTTTAAATTGCATTATTTCAAAGTAATTAAATTTCACTATCTTTTTAATTGATAATTAGAAATATAATTTAATAATAAACCAACATGGGCATTTGTTATTATTAACGATATCAATTAGGGATATATTACTAACATTAATGTAACTGTTGTATGTACTGTGTAAAAATAACAAACAACTTAGATAAGAAATCTTTCTATTTGTTCTCTAAGTGTGAATTGGAATGCATCGCATGGGATTTAAACACTCAACAACAATGTAAATTTTTCCCTTAGAAGAAGGTGGCCGATTATGAAATACTCAGAAAATGGAGATATTCAGTACATACAAAATAATAATAAATATTCTTAAAAATACCCTTAATCGAATTTAAACAAACCACTCTTTCATCTTAAAACTGAATCAAAAACATATATATATATATATATATATATATGAGATATGGGGAGAACGGCCGTCTGTCATTAAAAAGAAGAATGCCGCAACCCCACATCACCATCATCTCTGTAGACACTGGAATGGTAGTCTGTCCGAAAAAACCAGTCGTCGACACAAGATTTTACGGGAACATTTTTATTGAGATCACCGACCGATCCGTCGGTATGGATGCAGCAAGAGACAGTACAGGAATCCGTCCTACTTCCGGACGTCACGAGTTATATAAACTTCACCCCATCACGTGATTAAAGGGTGTGTCTTAATGGTTGATTGGTTTAAAGTTGTTGTTGATGTACAGAAGTGATTTAAACTCGTACTGACGCCGCGTAGAGTATCTTTAGTTAAAAAAGACAGCCATCTTGAATGATTTTGCCTAAGGCTGTAATAATGGAATTTAACACGAATTCCCAAAGGGAATTAAATGTTTTAAGGAATTAAAAAAGGGTTTGTAATTTGGAATAGTAAAGTGAGGAATTAATAGTTTTTAAATGTTAAGAGTGTTGAATTAAGAAATTACTAGTTTTTAATATTATATATATATATATATATATATATATATATATATATATATATGTGTGTGTGTGTGTGTGTGTGTGTGTGTGTACATAAGTATGTTAATATGTACGTAAGAAACAAGCATTTTCAAACATTTTCTCTCTGATTTTGCATCAAAAGTAAGAAATATTACTTTGAATTCAGCAGTTTTTCAGAAAATAAAATTTTCGTTTACTGTTATGATAATTCAGATCTATTTTCATCTGCAAAATTATTGGAACATAAAAACTGTTTAGTTTAAATCTTATCTTAAATGCACAATTTTTAATTTACAAAAATAAAGTTAATCAATAAATAATTTAGATATTTTATCACTTTCTTTATGAGAAGTTTAGTTTTCCGATACTAAGAATTCCAAAATTATGAAAAAGATCATACTTAATGCGTGGTTACATGAATAACAAAAAAATAGGTGGTGTTCGAAATGTTGAAGATAATTAATTCATGTTATTTTAACTAACTACGTATGCAAATTAAATTTTAAATTTGGTTTCTCAGTTATAAAGAGAAAGAATGTTATTTATTATTTCTGACCTGGGTAAAAAACTTGAATTTTGAATCACTGTTTAATTAAACAAATAAATTCATGCTAAATTAAATATAAAATGTTGGTATGTTATGGCTTGACTTATCATAGAAAAATATTTGAGATAATATTTATACTATATGGTATTTCAATTGCTATTTATGCGAATCCAAATATTTTAGCATTTAAATACTACAAAATAGCATCATATATCGTTAGTTATCATATAAAACGTGAGTTCAATTGAGCCGTTTTTGTAAGCCAGTCCGAGGCATTTCATTTTTGATTTATTCTAAAGGAGACGAAAACTGCAATATGTTCTGAAAATAAACTTGTTTTAATTTATTTCATTTATATTTATGGCAGATATTTTTCTGCACCTAGTTTAATATGTACTGCTTCCCCTTATTAAAAGTTAATAAGATTATCGTATTTAGAGCTTATATTAATATTAACATAATTAGAGAAATCTAATTACTATTTGAAATATTATCAAATTAGTCTGGTTTTAATAACTTTGCCAATAATCCTGTTAAGTGAATATCATTGAAGTTTACTCCTTTAAGCTCCATAATTTCATATATGTATTCGAACATGATGATGTGGCATTTACATAATATACTTATTATCAAGATCTCGTTATTTTTATAGTGATAAAAAATTAATTTACGAAGTATTAAAATGATTGAATATCACGGATACTGATATGAATATCTATGATAATTTGGATTACATTAAAATCATGTGTCATATGTCGTATTTATAAAGCAAGTATAAAATTTGACAGAAGTTAAAATCAGAAAAAGAATGAGATCAACAGTTTATTTTTTACGGCAGTTCCTCTGAACTTATTCCTCTACTCTTTATGCTTATAAATTCAGATTTTAAGATACATTCGTTATCTTACTACACTTTGTGAGGTATTGGATCAAAATTAACCATGGAATTGTGATAATATTATTTAAAACCTATAATTGCCCTTTCTGAACTTTCTCTCGCATCTAGTAACACGTTTTCCGACTCCTTGGCGAGACGCTTCGGCTTTCCACTTACTAACTTCCTCCGCCAATTCTGGCAACCTCTCTGACCTAATTTTATTTTCGCGCTTTTAAGAAGAGACGGGAGCTGGCTACGAAGTGATTAAGATGTGCAACTTTATTCGGAAATAAATTTCAATTATTCGTTATGATTTGGAATCCTTTTGTGACGGCCTCGATTGCAGTATTTTCAGGAGATGACCATTTGGGTCATCGCATCAGCCTACAGGGTTTAAATAAAATCCTATCTTGTGTACTAGTATGGACTTTTCATGACAAGAAAAAAATCATTTTTAATATACCGGGTGGCCATAATTAAACTGACAGTGCTCACAGTGTTCTGTAGCGCGATCTATTTGCGAGAATGACGTCACATTTTGTAGGAAGATTAAACAAAACGGGGGACGAAGGATTCCGCGAGAAAATTAATTAGTTCCAAAAGTCACCGCTAGGGGAATATTTGGCGCTGTGTAATAGAAAATAGAGTGTTAACAAATGCAAATTAATACGGAATAAAATTACCTTTTATTATGCACATTTTCTTATTTAGTTCAAGTGCAATATGTCAACACTTTTAAAAAAGAGTAAAATCTACATAAACACCGATAAAGTCTCGTGATCTGCAATATCACGTACGCAAGCATCATCCACCTCCATTCTGGCAAGAAAGGTGAGAGCAAAAGTCAATCGCTTATCATGGTCGGGGTACAGTAACTCCTGTACACGGCTGATCTTGTACGGATAGAAGTTGATAATCTTTCGTAAGATTTTCCATACTGTATGAAAATATATTAAAACGTATGGAGTTCCTACCTATTATTTAAATAAAATCCTATCTTGTGTCAGTATGGACTAGTATAGACTTTTCATGACAACAAAAAATGCATTATTAATATATTATTCACCGGTACTGAGTAAACTCGTGTTTCTTTACGCAAATGTCAAAGACAATTTAGGATTAAGGAAAGTCATATTGATCCAACTGATCATTGCTTAACTAGAAAACTAGCTTTACTTATGACCTGAATGAGTTTTAGGCAAATCCTCACAACTTTATCGTTTAAACCCCATACATTCAGAAACTCCCCATACATTCAGTGACTCTCATACATTCAGAAAATAAAAATTACGTTCTTTATTCGAAAATTTCTGTCTTTGCCGGTGACATGCATATATATTGCCTGTCAACAATGTGTTAATGTAGTGTACGCCTTTTATATGATGAATATCGCATAGCTCGTATTTTGACAAAAATATCCCAATATACAGGCTTTTATTAATAATTGAACTACTGTGCTACTTTAGAATTTGAAATTCCCATTAGGTTCATTCTCGGCATTAATGAGATTTATTACGAAAATCCTATAAATTAGACAAAAATTTGAGCAACATACTCATCATTCGAAAAATATTTTGATAACGAGTCCTGAATATACAGTGATACGTTTCTATTTTTTTTTCTCTCTCTCTGTCTCTGAAGCAACCACTGAATTTCTTGGATAACGATACGGGTTTTCAGCATAATGGAGAAACCCCGTATTCCATTCGGAATGGATGTTTTTTATCAAAGTTATCCACGAGCGCACTAAGTGGCGAGCGTTGTTGATGCAAATGCGGGCTAATGCTTTCTTAAATCTGGTCCAATTAGGATCAGTATGGAAGGCCTTCATCCTTCTTTTTGAACAGGCGTGAGCTGGATCTTTTATACTTTTAAAAAATATGCATTTATTTTTCTACTCTCAGATTAAAAAAAAATACACCTCACGGCAATATTCAGTGAAAGGATGAGATGAGATGAGGTTTGATTTTGGCTTCCTTTGATTTATGCTCAAAAGTCATTTATTAGCTTAAGAATGAAACTATCTATTCTCTTCTTAAAAAGAGAATTCTTTCTCTGTTTGAAATCGCATTTCAACAATTCTCTTTATAAATTTAAGGTTTAAGGATTTTTGTCTCATTTAATTAATACTGTATTTGGGGTATTGATTTTGACTCTGGATTCAAATCTTGGTTATGGACATTAAAATGTATTTCTGTTATAAAAGTAATAAGAAACTCTGAGAAATACACATTCCACTGAAATTTAAAAAAAAATAATCCAAGGTTTAAGATGTAAATCCCTTTATTGGTGCTGTAATTAAAATATCTGCAAGCAGTACCTCATATATATCATTATAATTATATGAAAATAATAAGTTGAAGGGGTTTCAACATAAAAAGTAACAAATAGAATTTTTCCTACCTTATATATATATATATATATATATATATATATATATATATATATATATATATATATATATATATATAAACATATTACTGTCTAAAATAAAAATATTACTCTCTGTATAATTAACTGAGGCGTGTATATTCTCACCTAAGAAATTGAGTAATTTTTAAACAATGACATAAATCCTTGTTTTCCTTTTCTAATTTACCATATTGTTTAACTTTATTGACTGAACGTGCTGTGCTGAAGAATTGTGATTCTTGTGATATCCCCACCACATTGTATGAGATTGTGTTAAAAATAGAGACAACACAGACTCATAATCCTCATAGAAGCCCTGTTTATGGTGGAAATAAAAACCTGTTTCAGGGAGTCTATCCTTTCTTGTGTTTACAACATCATACAGGGCATACATATAATAGTGTAACAGTCTGTGGATGCAATAGCAGTCAAGTGCCGGGAGATATAAATACGCGGTTTTTAGATTTATAACTCTTATAGATATGAAAATTGCGTCACAGCTTGTTATATATATATATATATATATATATATATATATATATATATCGCATTAACATCCTGATTAAATATTACGCAAATTGCCCGTTTATAATGCATAAAATCATTAAAGTCATTATATAAATAGGTTAATAATTAGGTAAAGTTTAAAAAAATTCACACAATATATAATCATTACAAGACATTTATTCAATAATATTACTACAAGCTGATCCTCTTCTACAAATGGTTTGTACAAGTAAGTGCAATGTTTTTCATGATTGTACAAAGGAATAATCTCCTAGGTAATTCGCAATAATTCCCAAATTTCTTACAAAATCAGTCTTGCCGCTGTTCCCATCTTCTGTGAGTCAAATAACTTAATGCTTAGAAAAAAAAAATGTGTTAAAAGTTTTCGATTTTCATTGAATAAAAGAAAAAAAAAATATATAACATAACAAACAGCAACCTACATCTCTATGAACGTTGATTGAAATAAACTCAATTAGTTTTCAAAATGCATTGTTTAAAAATTTCTTTTAAGGTTTTTAATATGGTTTAAAACTCAAAGTTACGTTCAAAGATATTTGAAATAATTTTAGAATGTGTATTTAGTAACGAAATTTTTTTCAGATTTCAAACAAATATTTAAAAGTTGTAAACTAATATAAAATTTTCACATATTATAAAATATTAACACACGAAATCTCACTCAGTTAATTCTATTTAAATATTAGGAATACTATTTTTATAATAATTTCATTAAATAAATCAGTTTGGAATTAAAAATTATCTATGCATCTTTTTTTTAAATAATGTATATAAATATTTAAAATTGGTAGCTAAATGTGCTTTATCACAAATAAATGATAAAAATTAAGTGGCTGAAGCTGATATATCATAATTTTATATTCACGTGATATAAAAACTTTTAAAGTATGTTTTCTTCCTAAACTGCGTATAAAATTTTTAGAATAATGAAATCAAAGTATGGCATGCAAATTTTCGGAATACACAAGATAAATTACTTGATAATATGTTTAAATAACCTTATAAAAGGAGAATTGAGATAAGTTACAATATTATTATCAAACTGAGATAAGTTACAATATTATTATCAAATTATACAGTAGAATAATAAATAAAGAGTAAAAATTTGAAAAAAATTGTGTTTAAAAATCTTTATAACATCCATTTACTGCGTGAAATTTTACTTTTCAATATTTTACTTTCAATATACTACTTTATCAATTTTGATGGTATTCAACGCAGTAAAATTTGCCGTTCTTAAGAAATAAAACTTTTTCTTGGTATAATAATATATGTTTTAGTTTTAAACACTGAAAATATTCAAACTGCGTATAAACCAGGTAAAAACCTTCTCAATATATATACAAGCAGTAATAAATTGGATAATAGACAATACTTCAAAAGTGCTTAAAAATGTAGATTTATAGTGCTGTTAATTTATTTAGATATAAAGAATTAAAGGAAATTTGTCACCGTAATATACAAACAAGAGATTAATAAATATATAAACTTCTTCCAGAAAATGATTTACATAGTTTTTTTTTCAATCTTTTCCTCATTAGTAAAACATCATAGTGACTCTCCGAACCTAAACATCAAGTCCAAGACTTACACAAACACACATTCAGACAAAAATCTTGTGTGAAGTTCAGTACTAAAAAGGTGACACCGATTTTGAAAAGGAATTTAAAATAAACTGTGCGCCAAGAAATGTTATCCTCGTCTTTTGTGATTGGGGAGGCATTAAAAAAAAAGAATTGTTTATTCCGTTTTACAAGATTTAGCGTTAGGACGTCTATTCTTTATATAAATGTATTTTATTTATTCTTCATTTAATCCATAACGTATTAAAAGATACGACTGTTAATTATTTAATGTTGCTTTTGCTGACTTGTGAATGTTTTTAACACTTTTAAACTATAAAAATATTTCGATGCTTCATAAGAAAGCATAATAGGCTTTGTCGTGAATGTTTGCTAAAAGATAAGAGATTTACTATTGTTTAAACTTAATATAAATAGCAGAATTATTTCGGAGAGAAAATTTGATGCTTAGCCCAAAATAAATTTTACCCTGTTTATCGTAACGTATACTATTGTACTCATTTGCATCGCATTAATTTTGTTAAGAGAGATCTTGGTATGTGATAAACTGTAATACTCTCTCAAAACTGAAACTAAATGTTTTCTGAAGGTTTTATGTTATTTCTCATTAGTTGTTCCCCCGTGTACAAATGTATATACACATATAAATGATACATAGTCGCCTTACAAATAAAATATGGCATGCCATTAAAATTTTGAGGTTTCTTTTATCCGTTCAATGGGTATTTGTCCTCTATAATCCAACGCGTTTCAAATTGCCACCTATGTCTCTATCTTACGAACATTACGGTATACTTAATTTTAATTTGGCCTTTGGCTTGATTCTTATTATATGTTAACGTGACATATAGGGTCATAGTGGTCAGCGTCGATACCTGTTATTAACTTTGACTTCATTGTATTTATAGCCATCTATCGACCAATCAACTATTTGACGTATATGATCTGCACACTCAGGACTTTGGGATCAAAACTCAGAGAGCAACAATTCCATAAGGGGTGTTCTTCCACATTTTATAATAAAACGGAAACATCCACTTTTTTTTGTATTTTACCCCAAACTTTACTTTTAACTGATATTGGGCTTTTTTTGTGAGTGCTTCAAGACGGTGAGACTAAATTATGTTGAAGAAATAAAATGCTCATAATAGTGATTTGTGTAAGAAAAAAATTAACTAGATTTTAAATAATAGTTTTTATCACACAGGGTCCTTTAAAAATATTTAATAAGTCAATTAAATTCTTCGCACACTGGTATCTTTGGATGTTAAAATTGGAACAATTAAAGAGCATTTAAGAGAATGCTAAAACAACAATACCTGAAGTCAAGCTAATTTTAATTTAAAGCCTTTGTTTTAGCAGGAAGACATATCTTCTTAAAATCCATGATAAAATTTTAGAATGGCCATTAGTTTTGATGTTTTGAAGTTTTATGTAACTGTGAAGCTTTAAGTGGTATAAATACATTTTTGCTATGAATATTCCCTCATACTTAAATGCATGTTTTTATATAAGTAGGTATTAATAAAAAATGTACATTATTGGCCTAAAGCTTTTTAAAAAATGTATTTAAACAAAACAAAAAGGGTTTTATTTTGACAAATTATTGGTAGATTTTAACATTTGCCATTTTGATTTTTTAAACTTTAAAATGACATGTTTTATAGAAAGATATTAACTTTTAAGGTGCGTATTACTGAATAAAGGAATTATCTGTAAAGTTAAACCAAATGAAAACAGTTTGATACATTACGAATTTTTTGGTCATTTTTACATAACCAAATCCACAATTATGTTTCAAAACATTTCTTATGGCCCAGTACCATAGGGCGTATTTTTAATTGTTTCTACGTTACAGAATCAACAATTAGAGCATTTCGTTTTAACTCATTTCTTGTCGTTCAGAAATATTGAGAATTCTTTTAAATTATTCCCATGTTACAGGATCAATAATCACTGCATTTCGTTTCGAATAATTTCTTGTCGCACAGTTTAATAATACAAAATGCTGAAAAGCACCAGTATTTAATCTCGCACAAGGGAGTTAGAAATATGCAAATCTTCATCCAATAATCCAGAACATGTAAAAACACACAAACAGTACAAAAATGTAACAACTGTATTATGTACACTAGCAATGTACAAGTGGTTTGAACAAAATTTTTTTTTCTCGATTGAACAGTGATATGTTAAAACACAAACTGCGCAATGGTGGCTGCATAGTGTTTATCTCGATGTGGCTCTTCTAGAAAGAACTGTAATAATTGCATATACCTTTCTTATTGCATGTCACTTTTAACTTCAGCAACGACTGAATAAGTAAAACTGTTCTTGTATAAATGAAACAATTCAAGAATATGCAATGTATATTGGTGGGTAATTTATAGGAGACACATTGTACTGAATTTCTATCGCTTTTTACGCCTTTGAATCTTCGTACAGATGTTTCGAACAAATAATTTTCTGGAATGTTGAAGGCGACTATAATTCCTGAAAAGAATTAGCTATGTCGTAAAGGAACTTACTGCATTTAAAAACTCAACATAGAAAATAGAATACTGTTTAAACAAATTAACTATCCTAATATCAGCTCATTATAAAAATTCTCAAATAAAAGCATTACTTTTTACGACTATAAAATTTTATTTTGAGGAATTAGTTATGATTAGTTTTTAAAAACTTAATTTAGTTGATTAGTGGTAGATACTTAAATTTGTAAAAACTAAGAGATTTATGAAAAATGGAAGTTTTAAGCAAAATATTTATTTTATTACAAAAAATATTTAAAAAAAGCAATCGTGACGAATTTATCTATTTGATGAGAGGAATAATCCTGTAATGTTACTTTGTATTCTGAAATGGAAAAAAGAACGATCTTTCCGTTATAGTATTTCCCTTGTCGTCGATGAGGTTATAAGCAAAAACCTAAGCTATCACAATTATAAACATTTTAAGGGAGCACTTCTTTCAGTTGGAGCTATAATCTTAAAAGGCATATTTATCGTGGTCTTTGATTTACATGTGTAATTTACAGCTACAACTGGGTGTGATATATATTTATATATATTATACATACATTATGAGTTCTACTACTTCATTTCCCTTTAGTTGCATAGACTCTATTCAAATACATCAAGACATCCAGCTCTATTTAAGTAACGTGAGATTGTTCAACGGAGTTTAAAGTGGAAAACGGTTGAATTTATAACAAGAGTCATTTTAATTTAATTTTAGTAATCACTAACAGCTCGAATTTAATTCGGTTCAATGTTATAACAAAAAATTACAAGTTTTATATATTTTTCCTATTTAATATGCATTTTTCAGATATTTATGGAAGATTCGGGTATGATTATCATATTCAGACTTAAATTTGGGGGGCAAACAATAAATACAAAGAATTAAATAACACTGAGACATACTTGGATGAGCAAATGTTTTTTTGTTAACGCCTTTGACATACTAAATTGTTTTATAAAAGTTTGGGAAAATAATTAATAACAATAATTATGTTATAGTTCATAAGGTAAACAATTCTTATTAAATCTGAAAAGTACCGCAAAATACCTTGATTTTTAAGAGGAATTAAAGAAGAGCTTATTTGGTTCAATTTACACGTTTCATAGCTAGCAATTTAAAACTGCATGAGATAGGCTTTAATTGATCAAATGTGGTTTATCTTAATATTCAAACATTAATTATTGCGTAACTGAAGGGACTTATTATTATAAATTTAATTATTTATGTTTTAAAAATTAATTGAAATTTAGCATTGCAACGGGAGTTTTAATATTAATATATCAAACAAATAGGGCTTGTGGCGGCCCAGTGGTACAGCGCGCTGGTTTTCGGTGCTGAGGGTGCTCAGATCGAGTCCCAGCGTTGCGCCACGAAAAATGCCTCCGTTCGTGTCGTCCCTTCATAGGGGGTAATGCTGTCCGCCTATATGGTGCCCCCACAATAAAATGGACAGTAAAACTGCGGCGTAGTAAGGGCCAATGTTTGAATACAAGTGCCTCCGCATTGGATTTAAAAAAAAAAAAAAAAAAAAAAAAAAAATATATCAAACAAATAATGTTCGTAATGCTATTTATGCCTCCATTTGATTGTATGATGTAAGGCTAATTAAATTTAGGAGTTGTTTTTGTTTCGATACATTTTTTATGTTGTTCATTACGCAAATTCAGAAATTTGTGAGTGAAAAAACAAACAGAAAGTAAAAAAAAAACTCTCTAAACGTTAGTAGTATAAAATAAACAATTTTTGTTTTCTTTTGCGTTCTTTAATTTTACTGTGTTGTTTACGAAAGAATTGCGAAGTTTTTGACTCATGTCAGTTTGAACAATCTCACTATTTTCTCACATATAAAAAAGCTAATTAAAATCCCCCTTTTTTCCCCGTCAGTAATTAAAATAGGAAATAAAATTCCTCTACAAATGGTTCGTAATAGTGAGCAAATGCAGAACGTCTTGTGATATTTATAGCATAGAAATCACTTTAAAAGATTCAGAGTTTCAAAGCACAAAATATGTCGTAAAAAATTTCACATTTTACTAAACCCACCGAAAACGACAAAAACGTCCTTTATAAAACAAAAACTGTTGTCGATTTTCTAAATATTTGGCTTAAAGAGTTTAGACAAGTTTTAGAAAAACTACTTAAATAGGCACCATCACATATTTCGATCTGAATTAAACATTATACCCGAAGTGAAAAACGACTAGTTTCACAAAGAATGACTTCGTGAAAGTTGTTATCCGTGATTTTCACCGAAGATAATCGGTCCATTGACTTTATTACTGCATCCATTTAAATTAGGGGAAGAAACTTGAGTCACGCTCAACACCGAGTTTTTATAACTCCTGCTGAATTATTACACTCAACACATTCAGTAAAGAGATAAAATCAAATTCATTGTTTTGTTAGAGCACATATATCGATCAGATTTCTTTTGCAACGTTTACTTTTCCACCGGGGCTTTAAGAATCTTCAATGAGGTTTATAAAAATATTCACTTTATATTAAAGTTTTGAATTGCTAAAGATATTTTCTCTTCAGCACTACAGGATATGACATAAATACAGCGGAGTAAAGTCCTCGCAGACTTTGTGCTAATGTAATAGTCATTCGTTCGAAAAAAATAACCGCTTCCGGAACTTTTCATCATTTCTTATCATTTGCACTTGTGTCTTCGAGGCTTGAATGCTTAGGACTGCATTCAGTAGGAGTTGGGCTTTTACCCTCGTTCCGTAACTGAGCCCTCTCTGTGCTGAGTTTCCTCGCGGCGTTTGTGGCCACTACGTCTATGACAGCATATTGCACAGCTCCCTGCTTCACAATAGGGCTTGAAGGTTCTGACTCCCCTACGGACACGACTTCTAGGTAATTGAGCTCTTTTGTCGTCTCTTTGGGGAATGTGAACTGAGATGTCTTTTCTGGAGACGACAGGAAATCAGCGTTTCCAGGCGAAGAACTTACGTAACCTGGCGAAGGAGAGTTCGTTTTGTTAGCGTTGTTGTTATTGATTATGTTGTTGTTTGTCGATTCAGATGAACTGTTAATATTTGCATTAACACTTTCATCAGTCTGTTCTTGTTGTTGTGTATCGTCCGCGAAAGGCTTTAGGTATTGTAAGTTGAGATGTGCACAGTCTGCGAGAGGAATATACGGACAGCCATCTTGAAAAACAACTCTGTCAAAAGAATGGTACTCTTTGCCAGAGCGTGGTCTAAGCGAGCTTGTGCAAGAAGTAGGAATTTTCATGAGAGCATTACACAGGTCATCTGTACGGATATATTCACTACCACCAACACCTCCGCAACCACTGCTTCCACTGCCACTGCTACTGCGCGAACACAGGGAGAGAGATTCGATATAGTCAGACATGTCAGATGAGGAACTCGATGTCATACTCTTGGCATCAAGCACTAACACTCCTTCAGGTGATGTTACGAACTGGTGACACTGCTTGCACTCTGTAAAAGAAAAGTTAAAATGAATTGAAACGTAAAAACTAAAATTTCAGATCATTGAAAATAATTATTTCAGGCTTTGGTCTACTAGTGGCAGAAATCTTGAGATTCTAAATGAACGTAGTTAAAAGTTGCTATCAGTCTCAGAGGAATCTATTCTAAATTATAAGACAGTATACTGTTTCCCATAAGTATCCCAGCGCAACTTATAAGAAACTGGTAAAAAGATGACAAATGCTCAGCACTTGTGAAAATTTACAGAGCTAACAGGAAAACACAGCTTTTTAATATCCATTTTAAAATTTAAGAGTTGCGGTTAGCTTCGAACAAACTGACGTAGTTCCTCATCAGGTGAAGAAGCACTGGTTGTGATAATCTCTATATTCAATATATGATTGTCCATAGAAATTTCCTTTGGGAATAGTCCATAGACATAATAACTTCTAATACTCCCCAGCCTGTTGAAGAACTATATTATATATTCGAAACTAGTTAACACTGTTAGTTTTTATGGAGTACATTTAGAAGCTTCGTGTTTCTGTGATACGATTTACAAAGTTTCACGTAAGTGCTAAAGTAATGAGTTATTTCGATGCATCCTCAACATCTCTTCTACAGCTAGTATAGAAGATATAGTCCTCTGTAGCAACAGATAAAATTAAATTACGTTATTGTGTAATATAAACAAAACTATATTTAAATAGATGAAAAGGTAGTTAAGATTTTCATATCAAGCAAATGTTTTACGAAATGGATCTATTAATTACTATATAAAATAATTATGACTTTGAAAATCAACTAATTAATATTAAATATAGCTGTCTTAAAATTTCCCTTAAGACTTTGCCTTGTTCTAAATGTATAACTTACCTGATATGAAAATCATTTTCGATTGATCTTGCTTCTGATCTTGTTGAATGGAATGACTTTTATTTCCACCACCTGAGAACTTACGGTCAGGAACAGGATGACGACTTGCTGCATTTCCCGAATGACGTCTAGGTAGCGATCCATGATAAGCAATAAAATGAGAAAATATAGCTCCCTGATTTGAATGATTTGCAGGAAGATGAGTAGAAATTCCGGAATCTGTTGAGCTCGTCGAATGGTGCTGTCCTTGCTGCTGATTACTTGCATTGGTTTTACATGGCACACTCGATGATCTTTTGATGCTTAAAGGTGTTCTGCAAGTTCCTTTGTCCATACTTTGACTCATAATGACTTCAGGATCTTGTGAGAGATCTTCTTCAGATAACCTGTATTCTTCATTCAGTTGCAAGCAATCTGCAGATCGGTGAAATGGATATTTCTGAATACTTTCAAGAAACAAACTATCAGGAGATGATGGTGCAGAAGATGGTGGAGTTATTTCATCTGTGCTAAATGATTTTTCTTTAGATCTCAGAGTGAGTTTAGTAAGTATAGGGTGCTTTCTTATAGGAGTGGATTTCGGACTAGCTGTTCCGCAACTGGAAGCCAGACCAGTAGTTCCATCTTCAGATGCCCCTTCTTGTCTTCCATCAGTTGAGCTTGACCGTCCTCGACGTAATGTGGACACTTTAATGTCTCCCAGAGAACTAGACCTTGACGAACGATTTTGACACTCACCACACTGTTTTCCCCCACAGGCAGATTTACAGCTTTCATCACATTCTACATTGTCCTTCATTTCGCATGTATGCTCATGGAAAGGCAACAGTACTGGCATAAATGGCCTGAGGGGTAGAATCGATGACGACTCGGAGCTAGTGGTCACATCACCTTCCGGTATGGGGTCACATGACGAAGTAGCTGAGGCACCTGTGGGAACTGGAGCAGAAGCACCACTACTTTGCTGGGGAACGGCAGATACTGATGATACTTCGGCAACTGTTAGTTCTCCCCTTCCATCAGATGTTCCAGGTTGCATTAGAAGATAATTATCACTGGATGTTGATGGAAATTCAGTTTGATTAAAAGACATCATTTCATAAACACCATTAGAAGGAGGTGTGTCAATTTTTTTCTTTGGTTTTTTAGGTACTTCGTCCATTGAGCTTTTCTCATTACCTTCTGGAATTGTCCCGTCAGGTAATACGTTCGGTATTAAATGAGACGGTCTAACATCCAAAATGTTAGCATTTTCATAGAGTGATAGCGTTTGCAGAAAATGTAAATTGGCATAATAAGGAACAAGTTTTCCTGGTACTCCCTGACTTGTCATTGCAGAAGCAGCAGTTTCTTGGAGGTACTTGAGATTGACATATATATGGTTTGCATTATCTTTTCGTCCTAATCTGGCTCCGAAAGTGTTTAGAAACGGAACTCCAAAAGCTATTCTACCACAGCAACAATCTGGGGGTCCAACCGGGCAAACTACAGGAGGTTGTCTACATCTACAATTTAAATTATGATCAGCTCGTCTTTTAGAGCTGTCGGCTTCAGCAGAGGAAGATGGAGTAGTTGCTTTCGTATTGACTGAACCATATTCTGAACTGTTCCGTCCTCCAGATCTTCTAGCACTTTCTGCTGACAGTGATTGGTTAAAAGAAGGTAATAAACTTCCTGGGCAAAGAAGCAGACGTTGACAAGGGCATACTTTAGGTTGCGAAAATGTTCCTGATTGAGCAGTCTGATTTTTACTGGATGTGGAGGAACGGACATTTCCGTTATCCTCTTTTTCGTCGGTAGTTATGTTTGCATTATCCATACGATTAATGATCTGGAAAAGAAATAAAAATATGTTGATAATAGACATAACTAAGTAAGGCATAACGCTAATATTATGTTGTAGTCATAGAATTCAGGTTTTAATAATAAAAGTCTTTAGTTAAAGCAAAATTGTAAAAAACGTTAACATCAGTACTAATAATAGTTTTTCTAGTCTCTCTTTTCGATTAACGAATCTGTTTTGGAAAATTAAGCTTTTCTAATACTTAAAGAACCATTATGTTTAATAAAATAAATAAAAAAATAGGAAATTATTAAAAAAGAAACATTTATATTTCAAAATATTTTAAAACATTTTCCTTCCGATACACTGAAAATTAATTATCTAGTATTTAAAGACATACTCGAGATCTTGTTACTTGAATTTTGTATTAAATAAAGACTGAATACTTCGTGACTGTTCGTATCTTTAACCTAAATTTAGATCAATATTATTATAAAATATTTGTCTATTGCACTATCTCGATTTTATCTCTTGTTGAATTTTGACCGGTAATGTTCCATTTTATACCATTGTTTATAACTTATAAAACGCTCCTATTAGCAATAGTTGAATTTGTTTTCATAAAATAAATAAATTGATACACTTCAAAAGGAAAAAATAATGGTAACGTTGAATGTTTTGAATTGACTAATATTTCCACTAAGAGATGGCGCTAGCCGTAGCATACATTTGCTTTGATTGGGCACATTGCACGGAAGTTATCTAATGCTCGTGTCGAGTTTAAATCAAGAAATTTCTCAGTTGTCATTGTTTTAAAAAATATGAAAAATTCTGACGTATGTTTTGACATGAACTATTATTTACTTTAAAAATTCAGCAATGACGCATGTCAAAATCAATTTAAGCATAATTTAGAAAATTTCAGAAAAGCTGTCACGGAGTACCGTGAAATTTTCTTTTAATTTATACTTTTAAAAGCTAAGAAATGTCAATTGAAAAATTTAAAATGTGTCATTATTAGGTTTTTTTATTGAGTAAAATAAAAGTATTATTAAAATAGTTGCTTAATTATTCTTTGGTGGTGAACATAAATTGAATCATAATTTGAAGCATTTTAATATCACCTGATATAGAATCGAAAAAAAGAAATCCAATCGCTCGGCAAATGGCTATCTAAAAGATATCAGTAATTTTATAAGTATTTAAACGCGTAGTTTGAAAACTCTTTGAACTGGCATTTTTAATTTAGACCAGAGGTACTCAAACTTGCGGCCCAAAGTTTGAGTATTGAGCCCAAAGTTGAGGCTGCACATAAAAGCTTTTATGTGCGGCCCGAAAACATTCATTATCATGTAAATTTATTAACATAATTTTTGAAATTTGGGCCTGAAAAATACAAAACTGTACAAAAAGTGCCACCTGCTGCTCACGTTGTTCACCTCAACGTATCTTTGTAAATCATCCTATTCCAAAATGAAATACTGTTGAATCCCGTTATAGCGAACCCGATATATAACGAACTCAAGGATATAACGAACGAAAATTTTGGTCCCGCCTTTTTTCTATTGTAGGTAATTTAATTAGTATTGTGTCAGTTTAATGTAATCGATTTTAGTCGATTTAATTCATTAATGATAAACCCCGTTATAACGAACTTCAAGGGGCCAAAGGTTTTGTTCGCTTTATCCGGTGGTTCGCTATATCCGAACCGTTAAGAAAAATGCTAGAGTTCACAACATGTATAACTCATTAGTTGCAATGCGTATTCAATAATGATGTATTTAAAAAATAATAAAATCTCTTAATGATCATTAATGAATTAAATCGACTAAAATCAATTACATAACACTGACACAATACTAATTAAATTACGTACAATAGGAAAAAAGCGGGACCAAAATTTTCGTTCGTTATATCCGTGAGTTCGTTATATATCTGGTTCGCTATAACGGGGTTCGACTGTATCCCTTTTTCTCCCTTCATACTTAACAAAAATCGATAAATGAGGCACCATTTTAAAGATTAAGTTCTCCACCTCTGACGTTGTTAATTCAGAATGACATATTGTAATGTTTGTTTAAAAATCGAATTGAAAAATTGCCTTTTGACCCTAAAGTTCTTCTCACCGCATGCGTCGAAACGGCACAGTTAAATAGTGTGCACAAAGAGGTTTTGTAATGTAAATCTGACATTTTTCACGAGTTTGCCATATTTAACTTTTAATATTGTCTACAAAGGTGTTTTGACGTGTACATATCACATGTTTCCCTGTTTTGTCTTATACTTCACCTCCAATATTGTGGCCAAAGAGTTTTGTAATTGGTTTTGTATTATCCTTACGCACCATTGTTATTTGACAAATAAAGAATTGCTTCAAATGAACTTATTCTTCTTTCATCCTACTACAAACCACCAACCTCGCTATAAAATTTATCGTATTTTAATCGCATGCGAAAGCGTCGCACGGGTCACTTTTTTACCATGTTTTTATTAACTCGCTTTCTTGTTTGTTTGTGTGTGTGTGTTTGTCCGGTACAAATCTTGCAATCGATTTTTAACAAACTTCCCGACTAGCGAGACATTTGAAACTTTTAGACTAGCTCAGAACACGATGACAATGCATTATTTCAATACTTTTAGCCATCTTTAAGCAGATTTAATTCATTTTCATTTACTTCCGCTTTGTAGACTGGTGTAGCCATCTATCGGCCGGAATGGGAACGAAAAGTTACACGCAAGTTAACTTCCAATTAACTTCATTTTCTTTCAAGTTGATGGGATAATTCATCAAAAGATTTTTTTAAAGTATTTATTTATACACAGAATTGTCAAGTTTATATGATTCAACATAAAATTTAAAAACATGGTATATAAAAAGTTCTTTTCATCTTGTAATTATCACATTATTATATTATGAGGTATAGTATACTATGTTCCTGCCGCGTAATGTAGCAAACATATATGCATGTGCTCCGAGTGAAATAAAGGTTGAGTACAGCTGATTTAGACGAACAATTGAAATAAGTTGTATTATTGTATGTGCGAATCGCGTCCCGGGGCGCAGTGATATTTCTGTCAGTTGATTTTATAGAAAATTTACGGTGAGAGTTCTGAGTAAAGAAATACATAGTTGATTATTCAAATAGTTGTAAAATTAGAGATAATTTTTCTGTTCATGGTGGTGAAAGCTTTATTGGGAAATTACGTAAATTAGGTAATTTCCTCTTTGAGACAGAATGTGTCGATTGCTTGGTCATTCTAAACTATTTTCGCGTAATAAATTTTACGGATATTTTATGTTCTTCATTCATCTCTACTATCTTCCAATTATTTTATAGATATCTACTGTTGCTTTAAGTTAAATATCCGTTTAGAAACATAACTAAACCACCTAGAAGTAAAAGCACGTTACAGTGACTGTAAATTGAGCAATGAAGCACATCAAAATCAATATAAACATAATTTAGAAAATTTTCATCTACATTTAGCGTCAAAACATTTCGACTTCATTAACATGTTCCCATTAATCTGTTCAGTAATATTAATTTTGAAATGTGTATCATAAATATTTCAATAAAGGGTATATATACACGTAACGTGTAAATCTTATCTGACGTTATAAGTGGATTTAGGTAACTGAAGTAGATATTTTGATGTGAAAAAAATCGGCGGTATTCACCCACACACTCTTTTGCTCGAAAAATCGCACGGGGCCTATTCGGCCTAGCATACCTCGTCGTGCTCACCCGTAGTAAGAAACTACCTGCTTACACCTTATTATGATCACATCCGCATAAAATTTTTGGGTTTCAGTTTTTAAGGTGATAAAAATTTTCGGGGAAAATGTTTTATTGTTGCCTATTAAATCTTTTCAAATAATAATTTAATCAGCTGTTGAGATTTTCAGAATTTATGAGCACAACAAACGTAAGTTTGATTATTACATTGAGCTGCAATTAGAAGCTGAAAGCATCGGCTTTCTAACAGAAAAATCTAATGATTTTAAATACATTAAATGTTCTTTAAGTAAAAGTGAAGAAAATCTCAAACATGTATTTCTCAGGGTTTCAAGTATTACACAATTAGTGTATATATATATATGCTTTCACAGACTTTAAAAAATTATCGATGTCGAAAGCACATACGGTTTTTAAAATTTGAAATAAATATTTCGAAGATTGCCCGAGGAAATGAGTAATGAGTCAATACTTGGTAAGAGAATCCAATATTTATTTTTCTATCGCAATTCAAAAGCGAATCGCTTTTCAGTGGGTTTTTACTTGGAAAATCACTTTATCCTCTTTCAGAATCTATTATAGAAATTTTTTAATGATATGTAATTATTTTGTAGCCTCTTAATAAATTATGTCAATGATCGCTATATGTTCGTACAGAAAACATTAACAAACAATTCTTGTAACTATTGCATTTTGAAATCATTTAGCAACGTGGTATACACCTAATAGGTAAATACTAGCTGTAAACCCGCACTTCGCTACGGAGTACATTCAAATTAAAAACAACGGTCAATGTATGCAATTAATGCCAATATATATATATATATATATATATACATATATATTAATAATAAATACGACTATTATTGTATACAGTTGATGTAAAAAAAACAAAAAATATGTTTATAAAAAAATCGCAAGGGATATTTTTATAGAGGTTATTTATACATATATATATATATATATATATATATATGATAAATACGACGGCCAATAATGTAAAAAAAAAAAAAAGTTTTTATAAAAATATCGTAAGAGATATTTTTAGAGACAAAATAATGTAAAAGAAAATATTCAAATTAAATCTAATAGGACATACTAAAGAATATAGTATATTTAATATAGTACTATTTGAGGAACATATCTTTTACTGTATTTTAATATTTTTTGGATAATGACCAATCGTCTGCCGCATTAGCAAGAGAAAAAATTTTTTGTCTATTTCATTGCTATGGACGTAACGATAAATTTATTTAAAGTACCAGAAAAAGAAATCACGTGATCAGCATTTAATAAATTAAATTCTAAAATTTAATATTTAAAAATTCACCAAAAATTAGAAAATGGAAGTAAAGATTCGAAAAAGATTTCATTTTAAGGAAAATTTTATGATCTTTCTCGTGATATAAATTTCATAACCCTCAAATTATTATTTTAAATGCAAACTTAAAAAAAGTTACTAAAACAGCTTAAAAATTTAATTTTAAAAAAATCTAAGAAGAATTTTTCAGAAATCTTTCTTAGCGCACCCCTATACTATAAGAAGAATCGCCATGCAAAATTTCAGCGCTTTAGGCCCAGAGGTTTGGTCTGTGCGTTGTATGTCTGTAAGTCAATCAGTCGGTCAGTGAGTCAGTCAGTTATGGAACTGTTTTATATATATAGATACGGACGAGCATCAAGGATTCCAAAACAATGTGCTCCGCTGTCTATTGAAAACGTCCCACTGGGTAGAAATTGATGCATCAACAATCAAACGGTTGGTATAGAGGGAAATTCAAGAGGGAAATGAAAATTTAACTTTGTAACAGATCTCTAGAAAGTTAAGTTAAATAGCGTTTAGAAGTGCACAGAGCTGAAGATATTGACTACCCAACATCTAAGATTCGAAGACGTTTCTATCAGATTTTTCAATCCGGAAACAAACCATAAGACGAAAGGAAGATTTCAAAATACATAAAGCAAGTTATCACTCTAATAAACAACTTTTGCATAATATGGTTGCACTCATATCAAACTGTCAATTATAAAAAGCAGTTTAATTCTTTACCAAAAGCACTTTCAAAAAGATGATTATATTTCAGGTGTGATAAGACAAACAACATTAAGACCATATGGAAATGTCTACCCATGGGAATGCCAAAAGATCCCAAAACAGAAAAAAAAAGTTGTATTTGATATAAAAGGAATTTTAAGTGTTTTTTTTGTTCTGATGTTTTTGTTGAATACATCAATCTCAAATTGTTTGAATTATTAATATTCCTAAATTCATTAATTCTAAAATAATTTTTATCTTTAATAATTCTTTTTATCTCCCGCTGGCGTCGTGGTTAAAAGCGTCAAACTGCCATCCAACAGGTCCAGGGTTTTTCCTTGCGACTGGGCAAGGTCGACTCAGCATTTCATCCCTTGAGTGGGTCGATAAAATGAGGACAAAGCATGCTTGGGAACTAAACTCTGGAAGTCCCACAGCAGGTTGACCCTCTGACTGAGACATATGCTGTATGGCACCCCTATCCCACTATCAAGAAAGCGTAGATGGGTACCGCCGGCTTTGATCCACAGCGGACTGTTGCGCCATGAGTTTAGTTTTTTTAATAATACTTCTTTTTTAACTGTTTTTTCCAAATTATTCAAATGTAGTGTATATTGAGTTGTTGCAATTCGTGGCAATGCAATCAAATGTTGATTATATAACTAGAAAAAAAAAGAGTAAAATAATTACAAGATAAAAAGAACTTTTTATATACCATGTTCTTAAATTTTCTGTTGAATCATATAAACTTGACAATTCTATGTATTTATAAATACTTTTTTCAAATTTTTTTGATGAATTATCCCATCAACTTAGAAGAAAATGATGTTAATTGGAAGTTAACTTGCGTTTAACTTTTCATTCCCGTCCTGGCCGACAGATGGCTGCACCAGTCTACAAAACAAAATTAACTGAAAATAATAAAAACATAGTACAAATCTGCTTAAAGATGACTAAAAGTATTATAAAATTGCATTGTGATCGTGTTTTCAGCTATTATAAAAGTTTCAAATGTCTAGCTAGTCGGGAAGTTAGTTAAAAATCGATTGCAAGATTTGTACTGGACAAACACACAAACACACACACAAACAAGAAAGCAAGTTAATAAAAACATGGTAATAAGAAAATTTATAAAAAATATTCCGCGAAAAATTTATAAGACATTCTTACATAAATTATTTGAAATATTGCTAGCTGAATTCCGACCCACAAAAAGGGTAAAAAAAATACCCGCAAAGAAAGTGCGGCTGGCGAATTCCAGTTTGGTCACCTCAGTTACATCCATTGTGGGGAGGCGATGTAATCAAATAAACCCCATTCGGGAGAATGATTGAATAAATAAAGATTTAAAGAAGCCACGTGCCCTGTGCTACTATTAAAAGCATTTCAAATTTTAGAATCCATTAAGAACACCTCTTCCAGAGAAGTCGAAAAACTACTCTGAATATAGATTCATGTATGTGGTTATTAACGTTTATGGAGAACATCGTTAATCTAGCAGAGTCGAATCTAGGGCTTTCACATTAAAAAATAAAAGTCTTATTTTTTTTAAGGATATTTTAGTCACAATAAGTATATATTAGATATATCTTTATCAAGATAAATGTAAAAACGTTTATTCGTGATTTTAATTGAAAATTAATTCGTGTATACATTTCCTATATACACAACCCAAAAAATTAATAAATGGGTCAAATGAGCGAATTAGTATGGAAAATGAATCATCATTGTAAGAATTTCTTCCAATGGTTGATATCCATATTCTTTTAAGAAAAAACCGTTTTTAATATATGAGTTTTATTTCTCTAACATATAATTTGATTATTATATTATTCCCGGTTTCTCGTTTTTTTTCCTGATCCCAACAACAAAGTCTAAATGACGTTCCCAATTTTGTTATAAATATTGTAAGAAAGAACAGCAAACTAAAAAGCTTCTAGTCATGCAATGGGAAACGTAATCTATTCCCTTTTAGCATTTTTGTTAAAATAAGCTATCCAGAGAAATTGAGATATCCCACAAAATATCATGAAATTTATATGAATGAGATATTTTCTTACTATCTGCTAAAAAAACTATGATGAAAATTAATATAGTTTTTTTAAAAAATAGTTTAAAAAAAAAAAAATACTTAGCTTTTTCAATATATGTGTTTTGTTATTTCTTACATGAAAGGGTATCACATAATTATCTGACTATGCGAATACGTGTTACTTTTAATATTTCAATATCTATGATAAAATATTTAAAATAAACATTCTATTAAGCGAAGAATTTTCACGGGGATGGCAAAATTTTGAAATTGCTTACAGTCAGCGAAATACTGTATGAGAGGGAAAAAACATCGCAGGAGCTAAACATAGCATAAAACCTTCAGACGTTTCAAAATTAGTGAGAAAATATAAAGGACCAAAGACTTAGAACAAGAAGTAAGGGAGATTCTCCTCAATTTCAAATAAAAGCTTTGGAGTGAGCCTTAGGATATGGATAATAAGGAGTCAATTCTATGCGGAGTATCAAATTTGTTTTCTATTCAGAATGGATACTCTTTCGAATTTCTCCGTATTTCACTGTAGGTACAAATTTTACTATTTATAGAGCGCCAAATGAAAAGATTTTTAAAAATAGTCAATAAAGTGAGCACTTTATATAATTTGTTACATGTTTTCGAGAAAAATTGCATCGTATGCTAAAATTCAAACTTCGATGCAGCATATTCATTTAAAAGATGCATCTTTACTCCAGGTCAACATTTTTGAAAATTTCTCTGTTAGTGATAACCCCAGTCTGTTAATGTTTCCTTGCGTTAACTATTTTTTTATGTAAGCGTATACAGATGTTAAAATCCTTGTTATATATAATTAAATATAGTTTTAAAAGAAATAATTTAGTTGTGTAGGGTTTCCAATTAAATTATTATAAATCCGTACGTAATTTTTAATATTTTAATTACCTATGTATTTGCGTTGACTGCAAATCACTAATTTTTAATTCGGTGAAATGCTAAAAATAGTTACCCTTATTTCATACTGAACTGAATTTTGTCTCTTTGTTTTTTAATAGTTGCGTGAATGCGAATAAATCATTAGTAGAATATTGCTACAATACCACAAAAGTTTTTTTTTAGTGATTTTTATATTTTTATGTCAGTAATAATTACAATTTGTTAATAAAAGGACCTTGCAGTTTAATTTTCTTTATTGAATGGAAGGGATTGAGTTTTGCATTGACTACTGTAGGTAGGACAGAATGGAGGAGAGAACTCTTTTAGAAAATATGCATCTCCATACAAACATTCATAACTTATGTTCCCGGGCCTGTAGATTAACTAGCATTGTTATTTCAAAACTAGTTGTCATAACTGATGCTCCCGGGCACGCATATCAAGTAGCATTGATATTCCGAAACTAGTTACCATTCTAAATTTTTATTTTGCATTTTCAGCATCTGTGTGTTCCCGTTTTACACAGATATTAGTTCTATGGTTCCCAATGTTCAATAGAAAAAGAGCGATGGCCAAATAGCCAGGGTGCAGGCATTCATTGCCACAGTCTATCGATGTGAGTTTCACTACTGGCATGGATGTCAATCCTCACTCTTGGCTGATGGTTGTTATTGTGTCGCTCGATGGTTGGATGGTTGGTTGGTTGAAAGCGTTATGGTCATCTTTTGCTTTAAAATGGATAACTAAAGCGGGACCTGCAGTTTTAAGCTGATTGCAAATGGCTACAAACATTCCTGTCAACAGTGGGACTTCAGTCCAGATGCTCGAACCGAATGTCAGTACCCTAGCAAGTCAGTCCTCCGATCGTTTTCTAATGAACGTTAGGAAGCATATAACTAATATCTGTATAAAACATGAGCATACAATATCTTAAAATCCCCAGTAAAAATTAAGAATGACATTTAGTTTCGAACTAATAATAACAGTTCTTCTGCAGGCTCGGTAGTATTAGGTATGGATGCCTGTATGGACTATTGAAAAATAACGTTTATTAATTATCCATAACGGATATCTTGCCTGATGGTCCACTGCTTGAGGATGAACTACATTGATAAGTTTAAAACTAGATTCCATTCTGAATATTTACTGTGGATTTTAGTAAAGCTTTGAGTTCATGTTTTAAATATTCCACAAGTTTCATGTAAGCAATATCTGGGCAAAGGAGGTCGAAGCCAACAAATTGATCGCTTTACTATCCCTATGATCTGAGAGTATTTATAAAATTAGTAACTCATAAAAAGATACAATTCCTTACAACCTTATACCTTAATCTCTTTTGGCAAGCGTGTATGCAAAATACGTAGAAAAGCTTTTACCCGAAGTCTACTTCGTTTGCAGATAGGCTCCTTGCTAGAACGTTCCGGTTTACCGAAGATAGCGAAAGACGCAACTGATAAAAAGTCTGGATATATGGCGTTGCCATTCGTCTATACGAGCCAAGCTAGGCACAAACTCAAACCAATTGGTAGGAAAACGTAAGTGTCTAAAGCATAAGTTACGCAGTGTAGAAGTTTATGATACCTTTACAAATTGTGAGGACGTAATTTTTAATGCGACCTGACAAAGGACTTTCTATGGAGACATAAATAAATTTTCATTAACACGAAGCCTTTTCTTGCGTTCCCCCCTCCCCTCATACACAAACACACACCGATGATAATCCTAATATACCATGTTTATTAATGGCAGAGAGAGATAAATAAATTCTGCCTAAATATGTACAAATGATTATTAATAATGTTATACAAATATACAGTTTACACTTTAAAGCAGAGAAGCTGTATAGTTTACGTATTATGCATCAGTGCAAATATTTGGTAGCTACTATTCATTTTTCGCATTCCTGTTTGATTTCCCAAAAGAGTTTTGCTGAATCGTAGATATGACAAAATTCTTGCCAAAATTTTATTCAGTGCTCTCGGTTAAAACGGAATATTTTATTAATTAGTATTATTTTCACGATATAAAACATTCTTAATTTTTCATACGTCGTGAACTTTATTACACTGAATTTTAAAACTTTAACGCGATTAGAAACAACAACATCAGATTTGCATTTAAATATTTTTTCTGAACCGTTATTGTGAAAAAAGACATTTTTTTCTCTCAACTTAGTATGTAATTTTCCCTGAGAACATTGACCATACCAACATTGCGAATTTGTTGGCTACTTTATTATGAGAGCACCGTATAGGTCAGTCAATACTGCTGCCTATGAAGGGACAGTACAAGGGCTTCCGTGCCTTATACAGGACTTGAACCAAAGCCCACTTGGGAAAGCTCGAGAAGCTATCCACTATACCATGGGGGCGACGAGAGCAAAACATTATTATTCCAGAAAGGAAATTTGAATTAAGAAAATGAAAATTCTTAAATAAGGACGTCCATGCCTTATCCATGATTTGAACCGAGCTCACTTGTGAAAGCTCAAGACGCTAACCACTATACCATGAGGGCGACGAGAGCAAAAGATTATTATTCAAAAAAGGAAATTTGAATTAAGAAAATGAAAATTCTTAAATAAGGACGTCCATGCCTTATCCAGGACTTGAACCGAAGCCTACTTGGGAATGCTCGAGACGCTCACCACTATACCATGGGGGCGACGAGGGCAAAACATGATTATTCCAAAAAGGAAATTTGAATTAAGAAATTGAAAATTCTTAAATAAGGACGTCCATGCCTTATCCAGGACTTGCACCAAAGCCCACTTGGGATAGCTCGAGAAGCTAACCACTATACCATGGGGGCAACGAGAGCAAAACATGATTATTCCAGAAAGGAAATTTGAATTAAGAAAATGAAAATTCTTAAATAAGGACGTCCATGCCTTATCCAGGACTTGAACCAAAGCCCACTTGGGGAAGCTCGAGACGCTAATCACTATGCGAAGGGGGCGTCGAGAGCAAAACATTATTATTCCAGAAAGGGAATTTGAATTAAGAAAATGAAAATTCTTAAAAAAGGGTGTCCATGACTTGATCCAGGATTTGAACCGAAGCTCACTTGTTAAAGCTTAAGGCGCTAACCACTATGGGGGCGACGAGAGCAAAACATTATTATTCCAGAAAGGAAATTTGAATTAAGAAAATGAAAATTCTTAAATAAGTTGTGTAAACAAATTGTCCATCGAAATTAAGGGTAAAACACTTTGATTTGAAGTTTATATTGTAATGCTAAAATAATTTTTGTAGGAAATAAAGTTTTGATCAATATTGTTTTACAAGATTTGATATGTTTCCCGAAATGGAAAAAATTCTTGTGAATGCTGAATTTTTAATAGCAATCACTTAGTAATAGAAAATTATATATAGATATGCAAGTCACTAGAAAAACAGAAAACAATTCATAATTAGTGTGGAATTTAAAATTTCTTTCGCTTACTGTACGGGAAAAAAATACTTAGGGCTGAAAGCAAAGAGATTCTTCAATTTCGAGTAAAAGCATCGAAGAGTGCCTAAGGAAATGAATAATAAGCAGTCAATACTAGACGCAGAGTTTAGATTTTATTTCTCTTTCAAATCTGAAGAGCGTTGCGTTTCAATAGATTTTTATCTTAGAAATTTTTCTTGCCATTTTTGCATGGATATCAAAAATGCTTTTAATTAAGTCGTAAATACTATGTCATCATTAACTGAATAGTTTTTGAGTGTTTCTGCAGTAAATATTTTTTCTTCCACAAATTAATTTTTACATGGCTAATGATTGTTTTTTCGAAATCAATTTTTTACAAAAAAATTGTGTCTTTCAAAAATGTGAGTGTGATGAAATAATTAGAGTGTTTATATGAAGGGAAATCGCATACAGAATACGAACAAAAATTTAAGAATTTTGTTTATGTTTATATATATATTGATGAATGGGAAAATATATGAATTCTTCTCCAATAAAGTACAAAAAAATACGAATAATATGAATTTTAATGTAAATGAATTTTTAAGGTATCGACTAGCCTATGCTGGTGCATCTAGAGGATGTGATAATTTTTCTATGCAAAGTAGTATCTTGCGTCAGACACTGTTGGAATTAAATGTTGATAATGAACTAATTTCTTATTTACAATCTTAATAAAAGCTGTTTCCTTGAATAATTATTTGTTAATTGCCTTATATTTAATAATACCCATTTTATTTTCCCCATGTGTATTGTAATATAGATACTGATTTTCCCATTTGTAGTGTAATTTATTCAGACTTAATTTTTGACGATATAAAGTTCATTTAACATAATGAATTTCAATTGACGATATTTGATTTCTTATTCTATTCAATTGCCATGAAAATAAATTGAATTCATGCAACAGGTTTTTTTTTGTGTTTTAGGATTTTGTTTAAAATTTTATATTATTATAATAATAATTATTTTTACTGTCGTTTTATTTTTCTAACTAATTCTTCTTTGCTTGCAGGAACAGGATGTTGGAGTAGAGAGACTGTGAACGCTTCCACAATTTTTTTAAACGTTTTTTGGCGTGGACCGAGAATCGAACCTTGGTTTTCTAAATTGCAGTCGAAACCCCTTCTACCAAGCCATGACTAAATTATTCACTTTTAATGTCTTCTCAGTATATCTTTTTCTATTTCTTTTAACAAGACAGAAACGATAGGCCTTACAAAATTTACTTACTTTCTAGTTTTTTCAAATGATTTTGTAGATTTTCCCCAGCTAAGTTTTTTTTTCTTTCTTTCTTTGTCGTGTGCTTTCCTAACGATCTTTTTGTTCATTTTAGCGTCCAGGAGCCAGCATAACAGCACTGTATTTACCAAGATATCCCGAGCAAGGGCTTTTTGAAACTGAGCTCTTTAGCCAATATCGACAATTTTAATCATTTAATTTTCTTCCCTCAAAACGAACAAACACTGTAATTTATAGCTTTTACATATGGACAGAAATTATTGCATAATGTATCTACATTTTTACCCATAATTACTTAATACGTAAAAAATAAAATTCCTCGAGGCATATCAGCCTTTTAAAGTCACTTAAAAAGAAAATTAAATAATAATAGACTATTTGAGCATTTTAAAGCAATTTTTTTCGATTAATATAATTGGTTGAAATGGAACATTAGTAATTTTAGATATTATTGATACAACATCGGAAAAAACTTAAAACAATTCTACATATTTAATGAAAACTTATTGAAACATCTATTTTTAGAGTACTTGAATTTTTTATTTTTACTGGAATGTTTGATTTATACCAGGTGGTACCCATGAGAAATCCTCTGAGTAGGGTTTAATGGATTTATGCAGGATGTATATAAACTAATAGATATTTCTCTATAAGTTCTGAATATGATATTATTTTGCATATGAATTATCAAAGCTTATGCATTTTCGCTATTCTGAAATTTAACAGATATATTTCGAGAATAACTTGAAAGAAAAAAAAGACATCATCGTAATATTATATCCTAAATCCTAAAAGCCAAAAAACTTTCGGTTGCATTTACTAAACTTATAAACATTGTTTATATAACTTGCCACTTTATTTATATTTTTTGATAAGTTCTGAACATACATAATTTAGGGGCGTAAATTTATCCTACTCAGCAGATGTAGATTAGATATTATTTTGCACATGAGTTATTAAAGCTGTTACATTTTCCCCTATCCTAAAACTTAACTGATATATCTAGAGAAGAACTTGGAAGAAAAGAAGACATCATCGTAATATTATATCCCAAATCCTAAAAGCCAACGAACTTTTGGGTGCATTTACGAAACTTATAAACATTGTTTATATCACTCCATCTCTGTTCTCAACAAATAAAAATGTTTCTCACTTTTGCTTCTTGCGAATCTCCACTTTCATTAGAAGAAGTTGTTACTTTATCGCTGCTTCCATCCGAAGTAGCCTATATATAGAAACAAATCAATGAACTTTTGTTAGATTTATCACTCAACATAAATTTATGGTTTAAAGTGTTTTACACTTAAAAGTATTAAACAAAAAACGGAAGGAAAATTAGTCGCATGCATTTAAGGTTATTTATGTCAATTGTAAATTTTCCTTTTACTTCAAACTTAGAAAAAGAAGAAAAGTTCAATAGCCTTTTCTTGCATTTCAAGAACTTTTCGAAAAGAAAAGTCCATTCAGTGACATAATCCATCAAAATAACTTTATAACAGATGTAGCGACCTTATAAAGTTTGACAGGTGACTTTAAAATATCCATACGTTATTTATTTGTAGATTTTCATTATGTTTTCCTAGCAATCTGATATTGAAAAAAAAAGAAAATAAATAAAATTTGACTTTCGAAAAAAACATAGTAATAACCTACTCTTGAAATACTTAAGATTTAATTAAATAATAAAAAATTGAATAATTTTAGACACAACAAATTATCATAACTTGTATAACTTGTATATGGAGAGAATATTTTGAGTTCAAAATATTTCACATATATTCCTCACAATTATTACTACAGAACACATTTAAGTACAATCGATTTAGATAACATAAATATTTCAACCAAGTAGAATTTTAAATGTTTGATACATTTTATCTGGTCGATATTTAAAGCTGTTTCAATTGAAATCAATAGTAATTAGATTATGTTACTTTATAAATATTTAATGATTTGAATTATGTGAACAAACAAAATCTCATTGTAAGAAAGAATAAAAATCATCAAGGTCTATGTTTATAAAACAATTCATTAAGTTAATGTGGAGTCTATTAAATATGTTTAGCTAACTATTCAGTAGTATCAACAGACAAATTATAAACTTCAAGTACATGAAAATTTAATTTATAGTAAATTGCAAGCAGAAAGAAAATCAATCTTTAAAAAATTTAAAAAATTAAAAGCTTTCGTAAAATATTATGAAAGACTTTTAAAACAACTGAATAATGTCTGAACAAAAAATGAAGTCAAAAATTTCTCAAAAATAGAAAAAAATTAGATATAATTTAGCTCCCCCCCTTTTCTTTTTTGTTATTGAAACATGTATTTCTTCATCCTCGTTACACGCAAAGAGCATGTTGTAGGAAGAGAAAACGAAATTTTTTAGGGATTACCAGTGTTAATATTTGACATTAGAAAACTGTTTCTAAAGTAGATGTCGTTGTCAAGATATTATAACAAAGCCATAAAAGATTTTTGACATCATACTGTGGGCTCTTTAAGAACAAAAGAAGAAGAGCAAAAAATATTTTATAAGTAATGGTAGTAATAGTAATAAAAGAAAGTTATAGAAAATAATTTGGGATATTTCTTGGAATCAGGATTTGTTTATCAAGCATCCCTGTACTCTTGATCTATTCTAATTCAAATCATGTTTAATCCAGATAGGGACCAATCGTTTGAATTGCATTTGTACTGAAGCCAGAGTAAAATTAAGAAAGGATACGTGTTTTTTAGGTACGGAAGATTCCAATAAAATACTACCTAAGATGTATGAATGAATGAATGACTGAATGAATAAATGAATGTATGAATAAAGAAATGAGTAAATAAAAGAGGTATTAAAACATTGAACCAAATAAAAAAAAAGTGATCTTCTACTCAGAAAAGATGTTAATATCAAAGGAAACTGCATTTATATGCATTAAGGGCAACGCCAGGCAAAATATATTTCGCCACCTACAATTTACTTAAATAAATGTCAAATTATCAACCTGATAAACTCCAAGTACACTTAATTAATTTAAATAAATCAATTTGACACCTGATGTTCGCTATTGTGTGGGAAATGAATTGAGCAAGTGAAAATAAAAGAGCATGTATTTATTTTCTTCGCTTAAAATATACTTATCGTGCTAGATAACGCAAACTGGATGTTTCTGAGATGATTATTATAAAGCAAGAGAAACATACGAAGGCTGGCTATCTATGTATCCAGCTGTACATCTGTAATAAAACTTAAGTGCATCTATCAATGGAAAAGGGATATATCTGAAATTCCTATCTAACTTGTATGCAGATCAAATGAGGAGTTCAAGTTGGTTTGCAGTGATTTATCAATATTTATTATGTTTTCGATATGATTATGTTGATCAGAAGTTTTCCTGTGAAATCTACTCTCTCGCAAGATAGAAATATAGCAATAAAAGTTTTACCATTTTGCTATAGCAAGAAAACGTGAAGATAAAAGGTTTAATCTGGTGAAAATAAAAAGGTGGTAACGTCTATTACCACTGTAGGGTTTTGAAGTGGTCATAATATTTCCATCAAATCTTTCATCTTTGAACCAATTCCGTTTCTTATTAAAATACCTATATTATGCGAAAATGAGTAAAAGACTTTGATAAACCATATATAAAAAGCTGTCACATAAATGTTTTAGAGAACATAATAGAACATTTTACCAGATGAATAATTATAAAAAATCAGTTAAACATACGGATAATAATTTAAATATAGAAAGTTGTAAGGTTTACATAAGATACGATTCACAATAATCGAACTTTTAAGTGAATAAATTTGAAGAAGCCGCTTAAGATATGCTAATTGCAGCATGGCTGTTGTCATAAATACCGAGCAGCTAGATTACAGAAACGAAGTGGACGGAAGTGTCGAAGAAGTGAAAGGAAGGAGTAGTGAGTCGAGATCTGGGGCTAGACCTAGATTCTGGAGTCGAGAGTCTGGTTTGATTATAGTTGAGTTAGGCGAATTGCCGCTTGAGGCTTTTAGCTGGTTGCTTCAAGCCTACGCGAGTTCTTGTTAGAAGAAGGCTGTTTGTGGTCGGAGGCTAAAGTCTACCGAGCAGCAGCGGTTTGACTTTTCAAATATTGTGAGTATTTCAAACTGTATTTTCTTGCAACGTATCTATACTGAAATACTAATATGCCTTGCATGAATGTATGTATAGCCCGTACTAGTAGTAAGCAGCATTTATTTTGAAAAGCATGTTTATGTGTCAAGTTTAAATAAACAGTGTTAGTACTTTAAAACTGTGTTTGAATCAAATTCATTAGAGTGCTACTTCAAATTATATACACCCAAGATAGGGTAGATGTAGCGAATTCTCTATAAAGGTAAATAACTTGTTAAAATAATTTTTAAAAATCCTTAGTCAGTTTCATCGACATCATGAACCTTTGACAAATTTCAAGAATATTTTTTTCATTACTGTGATTAAATATTTTTATGTTTGTGACAATATTTTATTTACAGAACTACCGTGTTTTTCGGACCCAAAGACGAACCGGACGTTAAGACACACCTCAAATTAATGGGAGGATTTTTAGAAAAGCATATTTTGTGTTTTGTTAGGTATATAAAGATCATTTTCAATTTCTAACTTAATAAAGATAAAATATATATGTAATAATAAATATATATAATAAACATAATAAATAATATGTGTAAAATATATTTAATATACGTAAAAATATATCTAACATCTATATATATATAACAGTTCCGTCACTGACTGACTGACTGACTGACTGACAGATAACTCACAGACCAAACCTCTGGACATAAAGGGATGAAATTTTGCATGGCGATTCCTCTTATAGTGTAGAGGTGTACTAAGAAAGATTTTTGAAAGATTCTTCTTAGAATTTTTAAATTAAATTTTTAAGCTGTTTTTGTAACATTCTTTAAAGTTTGTATTTAAAATAATAATCTGAGGGTTATAAAATTTATATCAGGAGAAAGATAATAAAAAAGCCTTTAAAATGAAATCATTCATTTTCTTATTTTTGGTAAATTTCTAAAGATTAACTTTTAGAATTTAATTTATTAAATGCTGATCACGCGGTTTCTTTTCTTTTTGTGATACTTTAAATTAATTTTGCGTCACGTGCATAACAACGAAATAAATTGACAAAAGAAATATTAAAATACGGCAAATTCTAAAATTAAACCACTAGACCAATTGAATTGAAACGGAAGTTTTTAAAGAATTTTATTCAAATTAGTATGTTTTATGGATATTAAACATACAAATTAATTGCATACATTGACCGTTGTATTTAATTTGAATATACTCCGTAGCGAAGCACGAATATTCAGCTAGTATACACATATATATATACTATATACAGTACAAATCGTTTATAAGAACATCTATGGGACTTTAAAAACTGGTTCTTATAATCGATAGTTTTTATATCCGATAGATAACTTAAAACTGCTGGAAATACCAAATTCCTTGTCATGTAATTTCTATTTACATCTGAAACATGATGTTAAAAAAATGGTTAAAATGTTCATGTTCAATCAAAGGTACGGGTTTGAAACGCAACGTCCTATCCGGGGTCATCGTATAAAATAGGCCAGTTTCAGCAGCGTTGAAGATTTCATGGTCTTAACGTGGTCCAAACGGTTTTAAGCCATTTATCAGAAACTCCTGGTGTCACGGCCTTCAATTCTCCACTTTTTCTCGCGAACACAATGGAATGCCTCTCCCGAAATCTCTGGATCCACGAAGTTGAACAAACGAAATCATATTTTTTAACGAGCTTCGCACATTCAATTGCTTTCGTTTGCAAAATCGGTCCGCTTAGGGGAGTGTTGGCACTCCTGTGAATCTTAAACCATTGCAAAAGAGCTTCTTCTATGTCAGAATGGGGACTTTTCTTAATATTAGTCCGATCTTTTAATTTTTCTCTATTCTTAAATGTATTTGAAATCGTAGCATGACTAACCTTTAATTCGTTGGCTAATGCTCCATTTTTTTCACTGTTTTCTAATCTGGAAATTCTGTTCACAATTAACATGTTCTAATAAGCGATTTATTTTCTCAGAAATCAATTAATTTTAAGTCACTAAAAGCGATATGTTCTTATTAACGATGTTATTATAACCGGATTTTGTATCCATCATTACACATGAGAATTGTCCGGGAACTCATAATTCCGTTGCATTAAGCGATATGTTTTTATAACCGATGTTCTTATAAGCAACTTTTACTGTATATATATATACAGTGGAATCTCGATCGATCGTTTTCGGATCCATCGTTTTTCCGTATGTGTCGTTCATTTTATCCAGTCCCAACTATCATATCGCTTTGTTATGTTTCCGCATCTATCGTTTTCCCGCATTTATCGTTCATTTCAAACGGTCCCTTGAAAAACGATAGATCGAGATTCCACTGTATATATATATATATATATATATATATATATATATATATATATGTGTGTGTGTGTGTGTGTGTGTGTGAGTGTGGGTAGAATTTTATGCTAATTCTCTGCTTATGCCATAGTTATGTTCTCTGTTGCTATGCGTAGCGCATAGACGTACCAAACCCCTATTTCGTCCCTGTGACATTCCTTGAGGGGACAGTCGAGGGTTGAATGACCCGTGCTTGGAGGCGATTCGAAGAGTGGTGTGTCGTGAGATGCCCTGTGCACGAGAAGAGGGGAGACAGACCTCGTTGAGGGAGGTTGTGTTTTTGGTACTCCGTGCGTAAGCACGAGGGATTTGTGAATTGACGAGGGCGAAAGGCTGCCCGATTTTGTTCTGCTTAAGAGAAGCGTGCTTCAAACTGGGCTATCTCGTATAATTATTGCTATATTGCACCAAGTACAGACAGTAAAAGTAGGCTCTTCGGCATCATGTATTTGCTATCTACATTAATAAATGATTATTGTTGAGTTTTCGAAAGTGTAGTTGTTTTAATGATTCAAGTGTGTTCTTCTTAGACACCAGCCACGTAGACAGGAAAGTCTACATATTTATAATAAATATATATAATATATATATAATAAAATATTCATTTTATTTTAATACTACCATCTGGCCATAAGATGCATTCCAATTTTAAGTCGATTTTTTATGTAAAAAGGTGCGTATTATGGTCTGAAATGTACGGTATTAGAATAAATTCTATTGCTCTAATGAAACACATTCGAGAAAACAGTGGGGAGTAAAGGTTGAAAAACCTAGGAAAATTTATAATATGTCAGTATGGAGGCCAGTGCCCTTCATTTACAGTTACAAAATAACTAAAAGCTCCCATTTTTGATATTTGCCGAATTTTCCCTGGCAGTTGGCTTGTTCGAGCTGAGTATCAAGTGGTTGTAGTTAAGTATTAAATGAAAATGCTAGAGGAAAAAAAAGTTGTTTCACTTTCTACTAATCTCTAGTTTTCAGTTTAAGACTAGATTCGTGATAGCTCCATTTCACTGCTACGAAATAAGGAATACTTTTAAATATACGTACAAAACTCCTGCCTCTTTTCTAAACAAAATTACGAAATTACCCGATGTTGACCGTTACAAATAAATAAAAAGGGCCGTTTTTTCTTTTAAAAAGTTTCTGATTCGTCACGCCTTGCTGCACTCGCGAGCAAACCATGACGAAGTAAAATTGAAGTAAAGTTGTTTTGTGCGTGAGCTATTGCAGTACTTTCGATGGAGAAACGAAGTGTTTGATGTAAATAAATAACAAGGGACACAGAAGCGAAATCGTGTAGCTGCAGGAGCGTTGCCATTGCTGTCGTTATTTTTAGCGAAAAACAGAAGGGGGATGACAAATATGGGGCAAGGCACTTCGATCGAAATGATCAAGGAGAAAAGAAAAAAAATACTTGTACAAATAATATTCCTCACACGCTATTTCTGCACTTGCTATTGAGAAGACCAATTTAAAAACTTGTTTTGTTTCAACATTTTTTTTTGCTGCTTGTTTTAAGGCTTTGAAATATCGGGGAAAAAACCCTTCCACTTTCGGAGAAATATCTCGATGTTTTTCCTTTATACATTTATATTAGTTTTTTTTAGTTCTTTGGTTTATTTTTTTTGAAACTGCATGCAAATAGAAAAATCAATTTTCAGTTTGGAGATTTTTTTTTTCTTTTTCCCCAATCCTTGTTTCCGGATCAAAGAAAGGTATTTTTTTTTCGTTTAAAGAATACGACATGTTATATTGTTTTGCGATAACAGGAAATTTCTTCTATGATAAAATAATTGTGTTAAATAGGAAATAAAATTATTTGCAACTGGTGGAATTACGAAAGCCAGGATGCGTGTAAATAAACATCAAAAGAAGACTTCAAGAAGATATTGCACGCATAATATCTGTAAATAAAAGCAGAAATTAAGTAATCCTATCTTTACAACTCTTTCCAAAATATTTATTTTATATTGTTGTTGTTGTCGTGTCTAGGAATAGTGTAGAAGATAAAAAGTCATAAATTGATCCAAAAGCCTGGATACTATCAGCTGTCAAAGCAAGTGCCTGTGGACTGTAGAGAAGTTCTTGTGGTGACAAAACGAGTTTGAAAAAGGGCAGGCACAATGGCTGGGTTGTCAAAGATATGTTCAGGAGATAGCTGGGTTTCTGGAAATTTCTACAGTTGATGAAGGATCTTGTGCCGTCAGGGTGGATTTTGGCACCTTTAAAGTGATTAGTTCTTAGTCTAGCTATTGTAGAAGCAGTTGGGCAGTCAAAGATATGTTCAGGAGATAACTGGGTTTCCGGAAATTTCTACAGTTTATAAAGGATCTTGTACCGTCAGGGTGGATTTTGATACCTTAAAAGTGATTAGTTCATAGTCTAGCTATTGTAGAAGCAGTTGGGCAGTCAAAGATATGTTCAGGAGATAGCTAGGTTTCTGGAAATTTCTACAGTTGGTAAAGGATCTTGTGCCGTCAGGATGGATTTTGATACCTTTAAAGTGATTAGTTCTTAGGTCTATTGTAGAAGCAGTTGCTCTGCGACAGTTAAAGTCCGAAATTCGTGGTATCTATAGGGGTTGGTTGGATAATCTGCACCTGGTCACTGCGTTAACATCTACTTGTGTGATGGAAGATGTCTGGACCAAGTTACACGCTTCCTTGGCTGTTGAAAAGTACATAAAATTGCACTATCCATAGAAGAGGGTCATTGCCACTAGAGAGGTTAGACTTCTAACTGTTGGTCCACGGATTGTACTTTAAATATTTATTTATTTAAATGATGTATACTGAACTGTAAAAAACATATTACTTGCCGTTTGCAGTTTTAATATACTTTGGAAAATTAAAATGAGACTTTTGGGAAGCTCTATGTATTTACACCATGCAATTAAAAAAATTATAAATCAGGTATTAAGAAGTAAAAAATAATTTTGTCTGGAATATGAATGTAAATAAATGTAATTAAACGTTAAGGGTAAGAATTTCAATAAATGGGTCGATAAAATTATAACAAAACAGAATTTTGCAATTTTTTATTTGTTTTCAAAATGAAATGTACGCCTAATCAAAAGTTGGAAAATGCTACAAACGGTCTATCGCGAAACTAATATGTTTTCTGAAAAGATGAAATGTAAAGAAAGCTTCTAGTTTAAACTGTTTAGAGAAAATATTTACAAACAAACATTTCTTATCATGGCAAATATTAAGAAATGTGTATTTTTTTTTTGTATTTGAAGTAAACGTCTAAAATAAGAAATTATTTTAAAATTCATAAGCCTGTTCTTAAATTTTTTAAAAGAATCTTGGTTATTGATATAATATTGAAAAAATATTGATATTATTGATAAAATAGCCTACAAACTATAATAAGTTTATAATTCAAAATAACTTTGTGACTGTAAAATTTTTTTATTGAAATGACACTGTAAGCAAATCGAATTTGCCTGTTAATCGCTTTCACGTTTGAATGATGTTTTAGTAATTTATTAATATATATTTTTAAGAATTTATTTTACGTTTCATTGTTTCATATGTTTCATTTGATATGATAATTAATTTCATAATTAGTGTCTCTTTGTTAACCTTTTTAACTGACAAACAGAATTTATTTTTAGTGTTTTTAGAAATCACTTTGAACATTGTAATAAGATATAGCTTTTCAGTCAGTTTTGTTTCAATGAGTTTTAGTAACACTTCTGCATGATACGTAATAATTGTATTAACTTCGGGAGTGCAGTTTAATATAACGTTTATTTAAAAAAAAACTTAACGAAATTTTTCGTATAATTGCAATTATTTTAAAATCTTTCAGTCCATTTATATGTTTTCTATACCTTTAAAAATTATCAAATATGTTACCTTATAACAATTTTACAAGTATTTTTAGTTACAATTGTATTTTAAATTTTATGGCATATTACATTTTTTTCAGTTAAAATGATACCGTTCACACTTTAAACGAATAAGCTTTTAATTCAGAGGAGATACGTAATAAATATAGAAGACATATATTTGCGTCTTTTCGCTTTCTTTTCTGCCTTTGTATATTTCAAATAATCTTAGCTGGAAACTCCCCTATCATTCAGTCTTTTCTCGAACGCCTAAATCTTCTTTCCTCTTGTTTGTGTGCAAAATGGTCAGCCTTTAAGTAAGTTTAGTGAACGTTCTTATGTGTATGTTCTCTTGTGTAAACTTCGAGAACGCGTCTGTTTGCCTTCTCTTCAGTAAGCAGCTCTCGTAGTAAAGAAGGCTAAGTCAATATTTTATGAGGAATGACCACAACTTCTCCGGCATTCTTTGTATAAGAACTGAAATGAGTTTGGAGTGGATCCATAGGAGGCAAACGGGAGTCGCAGGTGCAACAATTCCGATAATTGGGAAGAAAACAAATGTTAATACATAAATATTTTTTGCACAACACGTTTTAGTTTTGCCGTGCATTCTTAGAGAAATTCCAGATTTTGACAAGGTGAGTTTAGAGAAGCAAAAATTAGGATGAGAAAATTAGCATCATTTTCGTAAAATTTAAACAATAAATTTTATCTATTTTATATTACAAGATAACATTATGCATGGCAAAGTAATAAACTGATACTTAAAAATAAATTTTAAGAAATATGTGACAATCATTTCTAAATAACTTATATCCTATCAAGTTTTAAAAATAAATCTATTTAGATTACACGTATACATGAGAATTAACAACTCTTCTAAATATTAAAAATCTACAGTGGTAAATTTTTTGTAATAGTTATATATATATAAATAAAATCGATTCGAATGAAACTGAAGAACAAATATAAACTTTTATCCTGAAGAACTTGCACAGAAGCTAGATTATATCAAAAAAATTTATGGTACATTATAAACATTCTACAAATATGACCAATTTCAACCATACGTTTCAAAAGTCCATATTTTTTTCTCGAGCATTTCTTCTAAAACATACCCAAGACAGTTCCGTCTCTAGCCTAAAATATCGTGACGATGCAAAGAGAACCCAATTTTTTCCCAACCTCACCTTTCCATCTGCATGTTGTCGTTAGAAAAAAAGATTCATCAGACTCCTCTGATTTTGCATTAATTATTTATTGTACAATAACTGTGTTCATTTGGGAGCGTTTCACCTTGTTCGTGACAGATAGCCATAACTGCTGAACATCATTCTTGTTTCTGTGGCCCATAAGAAGAAATTAAGGGTACTGTATGCACAAAGAGGCGACGATATTTGGTCTCTAATTTAGTCTGTAATCTGAATTACTGCGGCAATAGTTCACTTTACTGGAATATTTAGAGACCATTTGTACGCCTTGCTGACAGATGCGATTCTTATTGCGGTAGCCTGTGGTCTGTACTATGAAAACTACGAGTATTTTCATTAAAACACTCATTAGACCACGAGTTGTCTCCTCTGCTTGAAGTGTAATTACGGTAAGAAGGATCCCAGGCTCTTACACTTTTTCCTTCCCTATTCAAACCTTTTCTGATTACTATTGTGTGAAGTATTGATCGTATGTTGGCCTGAACAGTTCTAACAACATCAAGACAATCATTAGGAATCGGTTTTTTATCTGGTTGACCAATGTTTGTAACGTAAAATCTGCATTCCTAGAGTTAATATTTTGACTCAGGTGATCTCCCAAAGCTCGCATTTCGACCTCAAGCTATTCCAAACATTTAACATTAGAAGTCCGCTAAATCACACATTTTACCACGTTTATGTTTTCATTTCCTTATGCCAATTCAATGGTCAAAAATCAGAGACATACACTGCATGGCTAATTTACAGAAAATAGTTTAATGGTCATGACTTGCCCCGGGGGTAGGGATGCGACATCGATGTCGATGTTTTCAAAACATCGATATTTTGATAAAAACATCGATGTTTTAAACATCGATTTATTGAAGCCGATGTTTTTTTAACATCGATGTTTTGTGCTCGATATTTTACGTTGTCTCGATGTTTTTTTTAATGAAAAAGTACCGTAATAAAAAAAAAATTTACCACGTAGCACAATTTTAACACTCAGTAAATTATAGTCTGAATTCTGAAAAGGTCGAATACAAAAGGGGGAATGATTCCTTAGCAAACAGACAAATGGCAATTAACAACCAATGAACCAATCAGAGCGCTTGGAATGTTCCTGACACTCCAGAACCTTCCATGGGGTTTTATTTTATAAATAGTATATACACGAGTGCATCCATTTAAGTTTTTGTTTTGTTCTGGTTTTATATAAGTTGACGTTAATATTATTAGTAAGATGCCTCCCAAAAGTACCGTTTGGGAATATCTTTACAAAACCACTGACAAATTGGCGAAATGCAATATTTGCCTTAAGTCCCTCAAAACTTCTGGCAATACCACGAATTTATCTGGACATTTGAAGGCAAAACATGGCGGTATTTACAACGAGAATTTTGAGTCATCAATGTAGCCCAAAGCAACCAAGTTTTTGTCATTTGTGCCTGCCCAATCAGAGAGTAAAATTAAATCACCCCCTCCCCCCACGACTAACAGAAGTAACATTAATGTTAGAGATTACTAAACCAGTTTTAAAAAATGGATGTTCTAAAACATCGATATTTCAAAACATCGATGGTTTTTGGGTGATGTTTTATTAGCATCGATGTTTTAATATTGAATATCGATGTTTCAAAACATCGATGTTTTGTTATCGATGTCGCATCACTACCCGGGGGTGAAAAATTTTAAAGTAATAAGACGATAAAAATACCAAAAAATAATAATGTAGAATCTGTAGAAAACAATTTAAAATATAGCAATCAAAATCGACTTCATTTCGTTTAATTAACAAAAAGAAAACGTTTCGAATTTATTTTTATCTCATATAAAAAATGCTTCTACTTTTTAGTTCAGCTCCTGGGAGAAAGCTAAATAAAAATAAATGTTTCTGTCAAACTGGTTGCAGATAAATTTCTTATACCTGAGATTTCAAAGCTGTCAACATTTACGCTAAATCTACGTGCTTCTTTTCCACTTCATCACCCTAGGGACATCCGCCTTTTTAATACTAACAGTTTTAAATCTTTTGGACTATCAAAGTCATCATTTTTCATATAGTTTGCGGTTATTAATCTACAGAAACTGCCTTTAACAAATTAAAAAAGGAAAAGAATTTAAAGGAACATTAACAAAAATATTTGTTTATATATTAAAGGGAAAACTTCATACTTTAGCTCTTTCAGTTAACATATCACCTCTGACGTCCTTAAAATTCTTTGCTTCAGGATTAATGATGTTTTGATATTGTTAAGGAATTGGCAGTGCTTGTAACTGATTTCATGAATTTTGATGAATCAGCGAACAAATAAGTTTACTATCTTATTATCTTGAACGAAGCTATAACAGTTATTACTTATCATCATTTACGAGGGAATAATTTGTCAGTTATGATTAAACGATGTACACTTATTACTTCGAAACTTACGTTTTAATTTTCTCCTCAGAGAAGGAAATTGATTCCTGATAATTAATTGTTTTTCAACTCATTCAACTCAAATTAAAAGGAATTTATTGAGATATAAAGCAGTTATTAATTTCTAATTAATGGTGCTAAAAACCAGAGCATATCACTTGTTTATTAACCAATTTAGGAAAGTATTAACTGGAATGTTTTAACTCTAGAAAGACGGCTGACATCCTTTTGACGGTTTCAGATAAAATATTGAGCGCTATGTCTGTATTTATGTCCTCTTGCTTCTGAAATTTCATGACTTTTTTTAATGGGAAGTGAAATATGCGCACACATTTACAAAATTATATTCGATAGTAAAGAGGGGGAGAAAATGTATTGTATACCTACTAAGACTGTAAGCCATCAGTATGACGGCAATATAGAAAACAGTCAGAAATCTTTAAAATAATACCAGAAAAATGTTAGTTACTTTTCGTCTCTTCCCCCTTTTGCAAGTAACAGAAATTTTGGCGTTGAAAAATATGAACTGCACAAACCATGCATTTATTTTTACGGATAAACCATACCAGGTTGTCAGCTCAGCATAACTGTATAAAAATATATCTAAATATATGCTAAGTTATTATATATTGCCATGAAATAGTTCAAAATTTAAACTATTTAACTATGTTTAAAAAAATTTAAATATTTTACATTCTTGATTTAACCCTTAAAATGACGGCGTTCAGTCTTTTTAGTAAAAAAAAAAATTCCCGTCTTTTTAGTGTTAACTTGAATATAAATATTAATAAAAATTACTTTACATCGAAGCGAAGTTATTACTAAAGTTTTGCAAACTAGAGTTACACATTTGATTTTGGAGAACCGTATACAGCACGTTTAAGAACTACATACGGATGAAATCAGCTTGATTTTTTAAATGCTATCCCGTTTAGAATATTTGAATCAAAGAGTAGTTTTAATCAAATACTGGTTGTATACTCGTACATTAAAGTACCACAAGTTTTGTCTTGCTAGATAGGTCTAAAGGCGATAAAATGAAGAAAATAATGGTAAAATTTAAAATCGAAATGCTCTTATCATATTTAAAAACATAGAGTGCACGAGTGAACGATAAAGTAATTAAAATCCGAGGAACTAACTGCAGAGAAATGAACAAATACTGATATTATATGATTTAATTACATCTGACATGAAGTAAAGACCCATTTTACTCATCTATTGACAATCTCAAGCGCTCTACTATTGGTAAACTCAAGCACTGTATCTATTGGTAATCTCAAGGAGCTGTACAAGAGAAATCTTATAATCATTCTGTGATTTACACCTCCCGTTTAGTGGTTTCGCCGTGGTCATAATAACAAAGATTTTTCCTACAAAAGCCTAGCTACATTGTAAGTTTCTCTTCGTTTGTTCGAAATCAGTTTCTAGTGTACATTATGCTTCTTTAAGAAAATTTTAGATTCGAATTTTTTTTTAAAAAAACTAGCGTATTTGAAGAGTTATATGAATTTCATTACACTGTAAATATCATGAAAATTTTTTTTTTTGGAAAATTGATTACTTTTATGCATAATTACTTATAGAAGTCTTTGTGCATCAATTTATAATAAGATTTTACAGAACTAAATTGGATTTGTAACTTTAAAATAACCGATAATTTTACGAAGTTCGCTTTAACATAGCACCAATTTGTGTGGGTGTGTGTTTGCTTATTCATGCTCAGAGATTTCCATACATAAGATTCCATGTAATATTAAATTATACTTTAATTGAAAAGGACAAATTAATATGTAGAGATTTTTAACATCATAAATTTTTCTGTTCCTTTCGATTATCTATTTATGAATTTTTGAAAAGGTTTTGTTATGTTTGGAAATAGTTAATTACATTACTAGTTACGTTATTAGTTAGGTTTGGAAATAGTTAAGCGATGAGTAGTTTGAATCAAATGCAGGTTGTGTGCTAGTACATTAAATTATATCTTTTGTCTTGCGGGAAAGGTCTAAAAATGGTAAAATTAAGAGAAAAAAACGCAAATTACAAAATTCAAGGGGGTCCATGACACAAAATTGTTCGAATTTTCGAAAAAGTTTTTATTGCATTAAAAATGTTTGTGCTCTTTTACGCTTAAAATGATGATTAAATAATGTTTCTATCTTAATTAGAACAGGAGAATTTTTTTTTCTTTGCAACATTCTAATAGTAACCAATCGTTGTTTAATACTGTAAGTGCGTTTTTCTGCATGATGGTTTTTTTCCCCATTTCCCATCTTTAAATTGTTATAAGAACCATTAAAGATAAATGGTTGAAACTTGTAACATGTCTTTGTCCACTATTTTACCTTTAATTTTGATTCAGCAAATTTGGAAAAAATATTTACTTTTGGAAATATAATTTTTAAAAATAAGTTACATAATTTTTTTGGTAATTTTTCATCTAAATATTTTTTATTTTTTTTAAAAAATTAATATTTTAAAAAATGGTGAATCAAAATTAAAACATATATTTCTGTTTAATTAGATGAAAAAAATTGAAATTCGACAAATAATATTTCGAGTTATAACGATTTTAAATTCCCCCACTTTTATAAAAATTTTAAATTAAAAAAATTTTTAAAACTTTTTGAGAAGTTTTCTGTTGGGATTTTGTTTACAAATTATATGGTTAACTATCACAAAAAAATTCAAAATTTTAACTCAATAAATAAAAAAACTTTTAAAATGTGTCCCGGACCCCTTAAACCCGAAATGTCTTTATCATATTTAAAAATATTGAGTGCTCGAGTGAAAGCAATTAAAAACCGTGGAACTAACTGAAGAGTGTAGAATAAACTGAAAAAAATATTTCAAGTAGTCTCTTCTAATGAAACTACCGCGGGTTATTAACATAGGATTACTTATCGTTACTTACCGCTTTTTTTTTGACGCATTTTGGTTCTTTTCTGTTTAACTGTTTACTGCTACTGGGTGTGGCGAGTTGCCATAATTATAACTCGCGACGCAGGACGAACTCTGAATTTTTTTTTTCTTTCCGGAGGACCGTTATTGATGAACGTAATCCTGTGTTAAAACTCCAGTGTAGTGTAAAATTTGTGTAGAAATTAAGCCTAAAATATAAAGTTGTTTTAAAAGTGAGAACTCCCTAACCCCCCCCCAAAAAAAAAAAAAAAAAAAAAAAGAAGAAGGTGTGATGGCGGCGGGCCCTCTGCTTAACCCCCGGTATATTATATATAAAATTTGGTGAAGTTTCTTTTCAGTTTTGAATGTTTACCAGAGGCGATTCCAGATAATCAGTCAAGAGGCGTGCCAGCTCGCTAATAAACAGATGACAACCACAACCGGATGTGCAAATGGTTTTCTGGACAACTGATTCCGGAGGTATGCAGCTGGAGGAGAACCGGTTTGGACTGGTGTTCGTCTACGCAGGCCAGAGCAGCTGGGGTGTCGAGCCAGGCACAGACAGAGAGAGACAGGGGTCCGGCGTGGATGTCGATTTTGTCTCGGACCAGCGTTTTACGTGTGCGGAGAAGCCACATGGAGGTGATTGTGATTTATTTAGAGGAGCGCCTTACAGGTGTGAATAATTTGAGTTGGCTGGAGGCCATGAAGGCACTGGAGGTGCAAAACCCATAGGAGTTAATGTAAACAATTTTGTAAATACGCTAAAGAATTAAGGTGCTTGTTTTACGTTCCTTAATCCAGCGTATTATCGGTGATTTCTGAGGGAACCGGGTGGCTAGGAATTAGCCAGAGTTCGGCGCGCTATGGAAATAGACTGGGCAGTGAAGTCGAATTGCCCCAATATATGATAAAGGATTAAATTAGTTATAATTTGCTATGGTAACGAAAATCTGGAAAATAACTCGAGATTGTGACAAAAGAGATTTTTACTTTTACAGGGGCTCCAGATCTTGGTACGGCGTAGTTAAGATATGGATTTGCGCTTGTTGTTTTCCCGCACGTACACGGCAGTAGTATTGGCACACTGACCAGTGGCAACTGTTTCTTCGGCGATGTCGAGGGTGACGCATTGCTGCTGCCGCTGCTACTCACAGATGGCATATCCACGTCCACATTTGGTCCTTTCCCGCCCCAACACGAACACAAAAGGCCACCACCGAAGAGCAAGAGCTCGTGAGGTGTGGCATCTGGTCCTTTTTGTTGTTTCCAGCACGAGCATGGTCCTCCTTCCCGGATAGGACCTAATCTGTCCTTGTCTTCGCTCATGCTGAGCCTATTGTAAGGGAGGGTCGAAGAGCTTGTATTCTGGTGATGCACATTTTTCGGCCTGCAATGCAAATGGTGAACAGAGTCAGGATTTCGCAAGCAGTTTTATTTGTATGGAAAGTTAAAAAAGTAAACTAGTTGGTACCCGTCACAACATGACGGCTAGATAGTAAATAAATGCACTAATACACAAATTATACTCAATAAAAATTGCCAAATGTTGAAAATCATAATATTAAGAATAGAGAAATATACTTTAAAAAAATTGCTATTAAACCCAATAAAAAGAAACATGGTTACTCAACAGCGAGAAATAAACAATTTCCGTCAGGTATAATTTTATATCTCACAAACATAATTAAAATGGCACAGAGAGAGCTGGAGAGATTCCTCCAAATATACAAATTAACCTGTTTATGCGGCGTCGTGCGTAGTAATTATCTAAAACCAGATTTAAACATGTCACTAAGCATGCGCATACACAAATTAATGTGTTCATGCGGTCTCGTGCTTAGTGAGTATTTAAAGCCAGATTTAAACATGTCACTGAGCCTGCGCAGAAAGGAATTTTTAATTGTAAATTATAACGAATTGATAGAAATTGCGGTTACAAAGACCAAATTTGACACATCTATTGATTAAAATCTTCCGTTTAAGACCAAAATGAAGTAAACTGTTACAGTAGTTTTCTCTCACGTACTGTCCAAAGATTTGGCTTAGCAACTTAAATATATATATTTTAAGCTTAAAATTTTTAACTTAAAATTTTATTTAAAAGAAAATTAAAAGACAAAGCGGTCTAGATGTATATTTCTCTATTATTTTAATTGAGATTTCAATTGATCTCTATTATTTTAATTGGTGTCAAATACCTTAAAAATATCTTAAAAACTTTTTACTTTTTTTATCATGAATTTTACTTATTATATGTCATTTACATTAGATATACTACGCGAATAGGCATTTCATTACGTAGAAAAGACATTTAACTCCCGTTAGCTGAGTTTATATTTTACTTCAAACGGAAATTCTTAAATGTCCTACAGCTGAAGGCTTAGAGTATTTCTGAGTGTACCTTTGTTACGTGGTTGTATACCATGATAATAATAACAAAAGTAGTCTCCTGTGGAAGTATAATAACATTTAAAAGTCTCTCAGTTTTTAACTTTATGTGAACAACCGTTATGCACTGTACTTCGTCTAAAAAAACTTTGACTAAACTCCAATGTATTAAAAGCCTACCCGGATAAGCGGTTATACATTGCATAGAAAATGCAAATTAAATATGAAAAACAAATCTAACATCTCTTTCTTTAGCAAAATTCATCGCTCAGATTCCCTTTTTCATGATAAATCGAAAAACACAAAGTAGACTGTTTAGCTCCGAGCCATTTTATAAAGTTTTTAAATAAATCTTTGACAGAAGGAAGGGAATTTACGTTGATGCCTAAACAAATTTATAATATTTGGACGCTTGAACCCTAAATTTAGCTGGAAACAGTCAATTTTTTAGGTTCAATTTTATAGAAATGTACGAAGCTAATATTTGAATACGGTAAAGTCTAGAAGGTACTTAATATATTAATAGGATGGAATATAAAATAATTTTAAAAAACATCATACCGTGTGATTTGATACTTATTATGCATAGTTATATAGTTATGCCTTCATTATAATCATACTCTTCTCTTTTTATGTAGTTAAGTGTACGTGTGATTTTATGTATACATATATTTGTTTCCGTTTGAAAAACTCTTCATAATAAACTATTTTTTTCTTTCAGTAATGTGAAATGGACTCATTTATTTCTCTAAAACATTTTAAACATTCTTTACTGATTTTAGAGAGCTAACTTGCATTCTCTTAATTAAACCTGTTAATATATTCGGTATGACTGGATTATCCATCAAAGAGCTAAAAAGTTTAAAATGCGACCTTCAAGTTTGCTTTAACTGTTTGCTTTCCGAGTGCTTCGAGAAATTCCATCAGACTTCTTATTAATCTACTCACCGTTAATTAAAATAATAATATGAAATAAAATAAAAATTTGCTGAAACTCCATGCTCTTTAAATTTTACATGAGTAAAACACTTTTCTTAATTTGTTAAAAATTTATGGATTAAGAGAAGGTTTTCTTGCGGTTTTTATCTATGATGAATTACCAGAGTACAGATTTTTTAAATAAAAGTAGAAAATCTGGCAATAAGAAAAATCTGTCTTTCGGTAATTTATAAGGCACCGACTTTTATGATAATTAATCGGCAGTTAGATGTAAGTTAGTTGTTTATTAAAACTCGACATATACGTTAATAAGCATTAATGGTACCTGTCATAGAAGGCCTCCAAACAATTTTTAGGCACTGAATACTCAGACATGCTACTACTGGTCCCAGAACTACTACTTCCAGTGCTTGTTCCGCTACTCTGACTACTTTGTGAGCACAGCGAGGATCTGTCATGAGGAGAGGCTTTAGTCCTATTTCTTGAACACGTTCTCGTTTGCACCATGCCAGGCGTTGTGCCTCCATCTTTCGACGGAGACATTATTCCCAAGTCCATTGTCCATTGTGGAGTAAATCCAGTTTGGTCATCTGCAGATGCTGGTGCAGTATTTTCCTTGTCACTTCCAGTTCCTCTTCGGCAGTAATGTACTCCACAACCTTGGCAATGACCAACGGCCCTAAATATAACATGAGAAAAAAGACTATTGAAATACTGCAAAAAGTCAAAATGTCACTTTATGAGGCCAAAGAAATATCTTAACAGCGCATCGATCATAGTTATTTTTTATTTCCGAACTACAGAAATACTCTTCCGTAGTGACTGTCAAATTTCAAACAGATTTTTTTGCCCTAAAAAGACGAAGTACAAGCTTTTTCAATCACAAACATTTTGACTGTAAGCACTTATTTTGTTGTAATAGCACTTTTCAGTCTTTTTGTAATACTTTTTGGGGTCTAAAAATCTAATTAAAGTTTACAACATTTCTTTAACATTTTCCTTACGGGGTGAGATAGCATGTATTGCAAGAATACGGGCCGTCCTTACAAAGGGGGTATGAATTTTCCTGTTCTAAAGAGAGAATCGGGAAAATTGGCCTCGTAAGATAAAGGTTAAAGTAATTTTCTGTAGATGAAGAGATGATTTTCAGTGAAATTTTTTACCCCTTTCTGTTGGTAGTGTTTTAAAGACAATTAAACTTATCTATTGCATTTATTAAAATAATTATTTTAAATTTAAAACATTTTCACGAAATACTAAAATATTCCCAAGATAAATTTTAGATTTTAAAAGGATTTTGGTACATTCTCAGTGTCAGCCAACTAATTATAAGGATAATTGAGAAAAGTTCAAAACTTGAAACTAAAACTCATGTGCAGTAGAGAAAGATTAAGCGGACATCGGGTGAAAAAATCTCGCTTACGATTGTTTTTCAAAGCAATCACTTTAGTTGTTTGGGGTATTTTTCTCAATACTTGCTTCAAAACCTGAAGAAATGATTTTCAAAGAATGGTCTACCCATGCTCCTTAAATCTTTATATTACAATACCATATGAGGAAAGGCTAGATTCAGAACTCAAACTGCAATGGCAAATAGGTGGCCTCTCAAAGAAAAAAAAAGCTGGAATTGAATAGATGAAATTAGTCAGAAATAGGGGGTGTTCAAGTTGGCATGAATAAAAATTCTCTAGAAACTTTTGAGTTAGTTAGAACAGTGTAAGAGTTTGGAAATTTCAGCAGGTAATTTCTGCTTCCTCATTCATTTTTACGATGTCATTATGAACAGTAAATAAAAGAATATGTCCCTACACCCTCAAAAGAACATCTGCCTCTTTATGACAAATAGCATACTTTTAGTATAGGAAGCAATTATAACGTATTGTATGGCACATCACTCTTCCCGTTTGGCCACTCCTACTTAATCATTATTCTCCTCTAACGGTATTATTTTGCATATTTGTGTTGAAGGTAAAGAGTGGTTTAATTGGAGAAAATATCATATAATAATCAGCCGAAAATTTTGGAATGGTGTGATGCATACCAAAAATTAAATCGTTTTAATGCTTTGATGCACTAATGCAAGTTGTCCTATTTTTTATTTGGAGTGGTGGCCGAATGGCTAAGACACTGACACTCGGTTCTGTGAGTTCGAGTCCCACTCTTGGCATGGATGTTTGTAGCCGTTCGAAGTGGGCTTCAAGCAGTAGGACCCGATCTAATTAGCCCTCGTGAAGCAAAAAAAATGACCGTAGAGCATCAACAAAACAAAACCTATTTTTTTTACTAGAGCAGCAAGCACTTGTCTTCTCAACATTCACCCATTCCACACCGTGATTTTTTTAGCTTCTTTATTAAGAGAGCACCATATTGGTGATCTAACATCACTTCCAATGAGGGGACAACACAAGAATGTCCGGCTGTCTTTGTCTGGATTCGAATGCAAGCCCACTCGATAGAAGCTCGTGACGCTAACCAGTTCGCGATGTGGCGCCATTTGCCGAGAAATCTTTATATATAAAAGGCAAAGTCTGTGTGTATGTGACCGAGTTTTTGTCTGCTCGCGGCGCAGCGCAAAGACGGTAGGTCGGACAGTCTTGAGATTCGACACGAAGATGCCTTCCGAGGTCTCATTATGCACCTCCAAGCCCTTTTTTCGATTTTTTAATTAGATTTTCCGTAATTAAATATTTAGTCGCGATTTGGAGCTCCCGGACGAGTAAAAGCTCCGTAAATCCTAACGTATCCATCCAAGAATTTTTTTTCGGACGAGCCTATACGGGAAAGATGACACTATACGGAAATCACAATTAAAATTGTCTGTCTTAATTTATCGATTAATTGTGATTTTTTTTCGATCGCCTGTACGCACCCGTTTTTCGGAAAAAAACGCGATTTTGTCCGTGACCCTTTTTTCCAAATTGTCGAATCGATACGTAAATGTCGTTACATTTTTACGAAATTTTTATCTCAGAGACCCTGGACATAACAGTTTCGAAAGCCAGAACCAAAATTAATTTACAAATTGTAGTTATTTTTTAATAATTTATTTTATGATTCGGAAACTCTTGCGAGAAATCTCATTTTGGAGATTTCGTTCTTCATTTCCGGACGAAGGTAAAGAGGGTGAAAATGGGCATGTCTTTTTCGACGTCATGCACGTGATGTGTTGGGGAGTTTGTTTTCTATGAGGGATTGGGTGGTTAAATGAAATCGATTACTATTGCAGTGATAATCGATTAAAAAATCACATTTAGTAATGCCGTAATTTTTTTGGCCAGCACTTAGTTAATATCATATAATTTGTGGTGTATTTGTGGAAAAAATCTATGAAGATTTCAAAGAATTTCAGCATGTGGAGGATGTGATATATTCGCTTTCAAGGAAATCGATTACTATTGCAGTGATATTCGATTAGTAATCGTATGTCAAAAATTTTGCCAAAATGTGCCAGAAAGGATTAAATTTATATGGCTAAAATAATGTATCGTGGTGAGGAAAAGGATGACAGCGACGCCCATTAACAAAGGGTTAAGGCTACTAAAAAATTGGTAATTACATTACCCGAGCAACGCCGGGACGGGTACAGCTAGTTAAATATAAAAGATAAACTTGTTTCACTTCATCACTTTTATTTCTTTTTAAAAATTAAACAACAATAGATCGATCTAAATATAGAGGCATTTATTGAAATGCTCAGTTAGTTTTGCGTTAAAACAAAGAATTCTTGTCCATTACCACAACATTTGTCCATCTGACGATCGGGGGTGTCCACCCACAGTCGACCTCGCTACTGTCCTCGATCCATCTTCCCCAATCAGTTCGCTTCTTGCAGCTCCACAAGGGACGATGCAAGAGGGCCACCTGTAGTGGAAATGGCAGGGACGTGTTCCTTTCGCGTTATCGCTGCCATCTGAGCCCGAACTCAACAGAGGCTTTGTAGATGATTCCGAACTACACGTTTCAGAATTTAGTTTCTCATTTTCCGCCGTTCCAGCAGTCGTTCTAGCTCCGCCTCCTGTCAGTGACGTCCGGTTATTACCATCAACCCCGCCTACATGATAAATGGCAAATTATAGTATCAATACATACCAAGCAGCATGTTATTAGCAGCAGATAAATGAAATTTTGCTGAAACAAGACAATTGTGTCTTGCTTACGTATTGCACGCTCTTGAATCAACCAAATAAAATAAAATGAAAATATCATCAGTGAAGCTATTATATAGTTTGTTAAGTGAAAATACTAAAATTTAATTTATTGAAGTTGCTGAACCACTTTTGTGGGGGTTGTAGGCATGTCGATGTACCATTGACTATTAATGTATGTAAAAAATTGATTCATTTAGCGTTTTTTGCCTTTGAATAATCTCTCAATACGTGATAACCCCATCATATATTTTCTATTACACTAAGTTTATGAATAAAGATCTTAATTTTCTTTTATAGATAATCATCAAATTAAAAGGAAAGTATTTTAAAATAATTAAATTATAAGAGCCACTAATAGTTGTGGAGTGTAAGCAGAATCTCATAATTTTGTTGTTTTTGGAGTTGTATTGTAATTGTATTGTTATTGGTGTATTTGAATCCCATAATTATAGGTGCACAATTGTAGGGAAGATTAACTGGATACACAATTGTAGGTATCATTATATTTCATTCCTTTAAAGATTTATTCATAAATTGCAATAAATATAGTTGATATTAAGGCTCTTATAGATATTTCGGTGCAAAAGGATATTTAGAGTAATAATGCTTTCTGGATTCGAATACTTCTTTCTTTGTAGTGTATAAATTATCATAAAACCATAATGAATCAGTCATTCAGTTGCGCAGCATTTAGAACGCTTGTTTTCTACTATAAATGTTCTGATATGAGATAACTTTTTCCTTAGTACAGGGTGGTCATAAAAAAACTTTGCCGATATATGGATCTCTAGCGGCCGTTCCGTTCCCCGATCGAGATGAGATATTAGATATATTTATTCAGAGGTATGAGCTCGGGATTTTGTGAACGGCAACAATGTAGCGCTCACGGTTAGGGTTATAGGTACAGAAACTCGAAATTTTCGAATGGCATCACCCACTTCTTCCCGTCGCAAAATGCTCAACGCATGTGAAAACCCTAAATAGCGTTGGAACGGTACGTGTTAAACAAAAACCGGACAGGTTGTGCACACACAAAAAACTGCTCTGCGAACGGCCTACAAAAACACGATCGGGGCGCACGGAGGAAATTTGCATATGACAGAGGCAAGACACCAATCATTGATGACAACACAGTTCGGACAAAAGAAAACTTTTAGATTACACATTTAGATTACACATTTTCCACACGGGTGCCATCATCGTGCTTTTGTTGGCAGTTCGCAGATCTGTTTTTTTGCGTGCATAACGCGTCCGTTTTTTTGTGATACACGTACCGTTCGAACGTTATTTAGGGTTTTCGCAGGCGCTGAGAATTTTGCCATGGAAAAAAGTGGGCCATTTGAAAATTTTGAGTTTCTATACCTATAACCGTAACCGTGAGTGCCACTTTGTTCACAGAATCAGGAGCTCATACCTATGAATAACTATATCTAAAATCTCATCTCGATCGGTTGAACGGAACAGCCGCTAGATGTCCATATATCGGCAAAGTTTTTTATGACCACCCTGTATATATAGTCCATACATATATTCTTTAGTCTTATAAAGTATGTCTATTTTTTATAAATACCTGGGAAAAAATATTCTCTAGAGTATCTCCAAATAAGAGTCATTTAAAGTTCCAAATAAATGATATAGAGAAGGACGTATACGTGCTAATATTCCATGAAAAATTCAACAGAAATAAGAAAAGAGGAAATAAAATTTTCAATTAATAATAATAAAATGTTTAAAACTTAAACTCGAGAAATATAGATGAAAATCTAATGATTCTCAGTTGATAAATAGAAGCCATTTTTCCATAAACGTTATCTATAAAAGAAATATATTTATGAGATACAGAGAGTAATAAAGTGCATAAAATGGATTTTATTGCTGATGGGCTTAAATTCTATTGAGAAATTATGCCATTGACCAGTGATATATGTAATGAAAACTAAGAAGTAAATAAATATATATAACTGAACGTATCTTACTTGAATTTTTCCTGACCGAAACTTTTCTTTTTCCAGGTAATCTTCCCCTAGAGGCCATATCGAATGCTTGAACCAAGTCTTTAGCCTGGTTTGTTAATAAAACATGAAGGCCTTCACCTGTAATGTAAGAATAGAAAAAATATTATTTTAAAAATTATTGAAAATAAACATAAAGAAGAAAAACTACAGGAAATATAAATATCCATAGTTTGCAGTTACAATTGGGGTAAAATGATAGTTAGGGTACATTTAAAAACTTTCATTTAAAAGTAAATGTTAAAGCTGATTGTAATTCATATTCATTGAAATAGTAATAAAGATATTATTCCGATAAATATAATTTAAAACGAGCTTTACCCTACATAAATTTCAAAATATGTTAATTTTTAAAATTATTTTTTACTGTTAAATAAAGTCACAAAGTCAGAATTTTTATCAACGTAGTATATTATGTACATCACGCTGTCAGAGAAAGTTGTAACAATAGAGGCAGAAAGTCTGGCATTCGTAAGTTCCTTAAAAGAAAGATGGCTTTATATATTTTTTCAGATAACACGAATCTTATTTAATGATTTAAATGTATTTTTTATGTCTTGTTAACTTTAAAACCAGAGAACTCTCATACCTTTGACGGTATCTCAAGTTAATGAATTTATATTCACTGTTTGAGTGAATAAGTTATTACACTGCTAAAATTTTATTTACAATCATCATTCACTGAGACTTTTTTCTGTATAACAGCATGAGCATTAAAATAGAGTCACAATAAACAAATACGATGGACAGATCAGACAACAAATGGTAACCTAACTGAAACTACATATTTAAGTGAGGTTTTTGTTGCACAAATACCCTTTGTGCATCGATTTTCAAAAATTTTATTTTGGTGGTAAAACTGGTAACTTCCATGAGCAAAATTTGATCAGTTGATGGCATTTTAAAGGATACGAATAAAGTTTAAAAGCACCCAGTGTTTGTAATTCTAAAATTTTAAATATCCCTTATTCACAATGTTATTGTCTTATACCTTTTATTTTAAGGTATCCTTAAAATTCCTCCGCAACACTCATACAAACCAGTCTCGAAAATTCTATATCTGATGATTTTTACCTATATCCTTCAGTATGTTTTATTGTATGAAAAGAAATATTACTGTAGGTATTCTTTAGCAACTTCGTTATAAAACAGTAAGGAGAATCTGGAAACAATAATATAACTTTCATAAGAAAAGTAACAGAAAGATAACCATAATTTCGAAAACATCAACTATAAAAAAAAGTAACTTTCACTATGACAAAGTACGACATTTTATATATAAGTAGCAAGAAATTCACAATACTGATCTTACCTTTCCCGCATCTCGATCCTCCTTCGAAACAGAATTTGCCGTCAACCACGCCAAACCTTCTAAGCTCCCTGAGTGGCCAGACGCCTAGTAACTTTGGAGGCACACCTGCAGTAAGGCAGAACATGTAGTCCAAAAGGTGCAGACGTGCTGGACCGCTGGCTAGCTTGCTTTTGGCTGGAACGTGGGCGATCTGAACCAGGAACTGATGCTCTGCAAAATAGTGATAAAACTACATGTATTATCATGAAAATAGGACAATTCCAAACATGTATGAATGACAGTTTTCAGATTTTCCCTTTCTTCATAATTTATTTTTCTTACAATGCAGTAGACACTTATCCTGACTTTCCTACTCCACGAGTAAACCATCATTACTCACTATGTAATGGCATTGCAAGAATTTAAATGCATTATCCGAATTTTGATACTAGTACCACACTGAAACAACTTTTGTTGATGACCTTCATACAACGAAGACGGCGCTTTTTCCGTACTAAATACCATTGTCGAAATTCACTGCTTTAACAGAATCCTTACAACATGTCCAAATTTTAAGTATGCATTCTTGAAAGTAAAACAAATAAGGTTTGGACTCTATAAATGGACTTTTGATATTTTGACAGGATTTTTTTTTCATATCGCTGTTTTAAACTGTTCCTAAAACGGAAACTGGGTTATGTATGAAAATGCTCCAATAAGCATGTACTTCCAGACAGTGACCAACTTGAAAGATCATGCGATTCGATTTATTTGGTTAAAATTTGGGGGATTTTTGAAAAATAGGAAATTTACTGAGAAATATTATAGAATAACTATGATTTATTTCAGTTTGTTTTGGGGGATATTTGATCGCTGAAGAAATTTACAATTAAGTACTCAAAACTAATTTCTCTCACGATATTTCGGAAAGTTTATTTAGAACCAATACAACACTGAACTACCCAGCAAAATGATTTCACTACGCATGGCAGGAAGTATTACTCATCTCAAACTTTCAAAGCTGTCTAAACATATTTTCGAGATATTTTGATTGTGTGTTAGAAAATCTCGCCAGTAAAGCTGTTATATAAATTTTGAATCTAAACTGTTAGAGAATTTCGCTAAAACTGCACCCAATGCTTTATCGGCACTGACAATGTTTTGTTAGGGAACATTTATTTTTCTGTGTGTTTCAACTGTAACCTGTGCAACTATAAATTAAGGTTAATTAGATGGTTCGAATTAACCGAGAAGGGACCAGCAAAACTATGGTCTCTTCTTCCCTAACGCGTTATAATTTCATCACCCAACTGCCTGTGCCGTCATCCCCTCAATATCATGGCTGAAACAAAAGTCTGCTTAAAGATTAAAATACATCTCTCCTAAGTATTGAAAATTTACAGGGAAAAAATTAACTAAACCAACAAAAACTAAATTTTACGTGTTTCAATATACATTGTCAATAAGACTGTTAAAATTAGTTTTATTTTTCAGGGTTTTAGTAGAATCATAATCTTCAAGAGTATATATATATATATATATATATATATATATATATACACTCCAGAGCCAAAACATTATGACCACCTGTCAATAACGAGTTGGCCCACCTTTGGCGCGCAACACAGCTTCAACCCGCCTAGGCATGGATTCCACAAGTCCTTGGTAGATGGCCGGAGACAGATTGTACAAGATGTTTAAGCAACTGTCACGCAATCCGAGATATTGCAAATTGGTGGTCTTTGAACTCTGAGCTGCCGTCCCATGACATCCCAATTGTGTTCTATCGGATTGAGATCCGGTGAGTTAGGCGGCCAGGACATTAACTAGAATTCAGCATCATGTTCCTGGAACCACTCAAACACAATTTTAGCCTTGTGACAAGGGTCGTTGTCCTGTTGGAACATTCCATTTTCAGCTGGAAAAACAGAGGCCATGTAAGGGTGCAACTGGTCCGCAATGATGTTCAGATACCCTGTAGCATTCATGGTCTGCTCTACCACAACCACGGGTCCCAGAGACACCCAAGAGAACGTCCCCCAAAGCATAATACCGCCACCACCTGCCTGTGTATGACCTACTGTACATTGAGGGAGCAACAGTTCGCCTGGAAGACAGCGTATCCTGACACGGCCATCGGCGTGATGAATGACAAACCGTGATTCATCTGACCAGGCAACTCTCTCCCACTGATCCATGGACCAGTCGCGATGTTCCCGGGCCCAGCGCAGGCGCAGTTGACGATGACGCTTGGTCAGCAAAGGCACACGAGTGGGACGTTTGCTGCGTAGCCCCATATCCAACTGTGTCCGCTGAACAGTGTGCTGCGATACTATTCTACTTGGCCCTGCATTGTATTGGGCTGTCAGCTGAGCCACTGTCTGGCTCCGGTTTTGCTTCACCATGCGAGACAGTCTCCGACGACCTTTTTCTTTGATAGCGTGTGGACGTCCAACACCATGTCGTCTACTGCTGGTTTCACAGTCATTCATCCACTTTGCATAAGTACTAACAACTGTAGGTCGAGAACAACCCACGAGTCGTGCAGTTTCGGAAATACTTGTTCCGAGCCTTCGAGCCATTACAATCTGCCCTCTATCAAAGTAGCTTAGATCCGCAGCCTTTCCCATCACACACAGAAGTAAGTGAAAGAATGATTCTTCAGACTCTCCAGCAGCAGTTAAATACCACTGCCACCTGATCACGTGCCTTCCACGTCATCCAGGCGAATTCATTGCGAAATGTAAGGGTGGTCATAATGTTTTGTCTCTTGAGTATATATATATATATATATATATATATATATATATATATATATATATATATATATATATATCGCTGTCGGAAATGAAGCAAGCCTAATCCCACTTCTGACACCACGCTGTGCGAATAGAAGAAGGCGAACACCTCCGTGTGACACAAGCAGACGTTTCCCGGGTACTCATATAAAAGACCGGCAGTTCCATTCGCACTCAGGCAGTCGAGTCGCTCACTCGCTCGTAGAAGAGAGACGGTGCATTCGACTCGCGGAGGAGGAGAACGAGGTGACCTTGAACTCTCGTGAAGGAGACACACGTGCAGTGGGAAGCAGAGCTCGTGCATAAGCAGCAGACTCAAGTGCTGTGGAGTCGACTATCCAGTTTTATCGCAAGTTTCTTCATCTGTAGATGCCGCATCATATCATCGTTATTTTTCAATAAATGAGTTTTTAGCGTTTTTAAGTAAGACGTGGGATTTCCGAACCAATCACACCCACATTCATATATATATATATATATATATATATATATATATATATATATATATATATATATATATATATATATATATATGTGTGTGTGTGTGTGTGTGTGTGTGTGCTCTCGTATATATATGTGTGTATATATATATATATATATATATATATATATATATATACTACGTCCTCTAAGCAAATTTTCTAAATATATTTCTGAAGAACAATTTAAAATATATTTCAAAATGTAAGTACATTTTCACTTTTGTCTGTGAAACTTTATGCGGAGTCAATCTCTTCTTTCGTTTTTTATGCAGACCCACTGTATGAGGAAGCCATTTTATTTATTTAGCTCCATATCATTATCGAACCCTAAGCCATATAGTTTACAAAACTTGTTATGATTACTCCCAACATTTATATTTATATATATATATATATATATATATATATATATATATATATATATATATATATATATATATATATATATATATATATATATATATATTAGTCCCTATTCCAAATTCTGACCTTGAAATAAACGAATTGATCAACTAGTTTGTTCTTTAAGACACGCGCGAACATTAAGATTTCTCATTCACCGCTGACTCAGAACCAGGCGCTTTTGCATCACATGTTCCGTGTATTCGTTATCGATGAGTTATGCTTCACATGGTCGAGACAGATTTTCGGTCCTAACCAATTAGAAGAATTCTAGGCCTAGCGGCAAAATCAGTTAATACCTAGAATAAAAAGGTTGAGCAGAGAGTTTTGCGCCCTTCCTTGCCCTTCCTTTGCTTCCCCTTGGACTTGATGTCTCTCCTGTCTCTTCGCTCTAGTGTCCGCGTCGTATTTTCGCCTCGATGTAAAATCTGTATTCACAAGCCCCGGCAGGACCAGTGGCCACTAGTATTGTTTGAGTTTATCCTGCTGAATAATATCTGTTGAAATGTCTGATGTATTGAAGTATACTTCCATCGAATAAAATACTTCAGCTTTTGCATGTGTTCGCTGTTTAAGTCTAGACTACATTATTGTTTGAGTGCAGCATCTCCACCTCCTGTTATTACTTTATATATATATATATATATATATATATATATATATATATATATATATATATATATATATATATATATATATATATATATATATATAACATAGATTTTATTTTCTATTAAAATTATTTTTCTCAGTTATTATAAAACAATTTATTTTATTCTTTGAATAGCTGTTTAATGCGTTCCTCTTACAATGCACGCAATGCGTTAGAATATTTTATTGTAAAAACGTTCTAGCCAACAATTCATTGAATTAAGATAAACGCGTGATATTTTGCCACGAGGTGCTGTTGACAAAAACATGCACATTCAAAAATATTTCGAAGAAAAATATCTTTTAGGGGGAAAAGAGAAAAGAAACCAACAAAGACATCATATCTTATGACATTTACCAGAATTTGAACTCGGAATATTGATCCAGTAGGAGACATTTCAATTTAAATTATTGGTATTCAATATTCAGCGACTTAACTATTTTTTCAGGAAATTGAAATACAAAATAGCGATACAATTTTTATAACAATTTTCGTACTGTTTCAAGTATACTTAAACTAATGAATATATTTATAATTTATAATATTCTATAAAGTTTACATAACCAATGAAATATTGTTTTTGCTCTATGAATTTAAACTAGTTACATTATGACACTCATTTATTGCGAAGGAGTATTAGCATTAAGCATCATTAAGCAGATATTTCTCTAACTTTTGAAGATATGAATAGTTTGGGTTAGCGAAAGATAAACAAATTAGGACTACCACACACCTTACACCTACGTATAGAATTAAATGGGTGTTTACAATTTTATCAACGAACTATTTACTAACCAAGTAAATAGTTCTTTGAGAAATTAAAAATTTTGTACGGAAGTAATGGTGCTTTTGTTAACTTGTCCTCGTAGAATCTCTTCCAGTACTGCCAGCAATGAAAGTGGTGAAGTTCAGTTTTAAAATTTTTCTCATATATATATATATATATATATATATGTGTGTGTGTGTATATATGTATATATATGTATATATATATATGTGTATATATATATATATATATATATATATATATATACATATATATATATATATATATATATATATATATATATATATATATATATATATATTGTAATGACTTGGTGCCTCTTTTCACACCCGGAATTCCTGAGAAGGCCTGGCGGCAAGACGGCCATTATCCACCTACCGTATTCATCGGTGACAGTCGTTTTGTCACCGAGTTGTGGCAGACGCCGCGTCGCCATCGGACAATTAGGAAGCCGTCTTCTGTAAGAAATCCCCCCCTCCTTGCAGACAAAGCCTGTCCGGAGGAAAATCGATTAGCCTTTAGCGGAAGACGCGGAATAGTTTGAAGACAGTTTACAGAAAGGAAATCAAAGAGAGCCGCTTCAACCACCCACAGGCGTTTGTGAGGGTATATAGTCGCCACCTCGACGTAAATGGGGGCAGATGACCTTTTTTTTTTACAGGTGTGAACAACCTCCATCGTCGGACGTGTGCCAGAGACGGAGAGCCTGCCGTACCCCTCTCGGGATATCCTGATCCCGCGCATTATCCTTAAATCATGTTTACTTTGTAATTATTGTATAGAGCCGATTTTTATTCAAGAATGCCAATAAAGCATTTTGTAAATATTAAAGGCTGTCAGTCTTAGTTTTAGGCAAAGTCCTTACAGACTGTTATTAAATGGTGTCAGAAGTTACGGTAGGATATCAGTGATGAACGAAAGGATTACAGGTAGGCCGATTCTTTTTATCAGATTCTGGCTTTGATTTAAAAACTAAATAATGGTTTTGTATAAATGCAATAAGTAAAAATTATTTTATTGTTTTTTTAAATGGTATATTTATAAGTAGCCATTTAGAGTTCGCATTAAGAACTAATATTTTAGAAATTTTGATGAATTAAATCAATTTCTGTGTTTTTTTAAATGGTATATGTACAAGTTAGCCATTTAGAGTTCGTATTAAGAACTGATATTTTATTTTAGAAATTTTGATGAATTAAATCAATTTCTGTGGGTTTTTTAAATGGTATATGTACAAGTTAACCATTTAGTGTTCGTATTAAGAACTGATATTTTAGAAATTTTGATGAATTAAATCAATTTCTGTGTTTTTTAGATGGTATATGTATAAATAGCCATTTAGAGTTCGTATTAAGAACTGATATTTTATATTAGAAATTTGGATGATTTAAATCAATTTCTGTGTTTTAATGGTGTATGAGTTAACCATTTGAAGTTCTAAGTAGGAACTATTGTTTTAGGAATTGTGATAAGTAAAACCAATTTCTGTGTGTTCTTATGGTATATGAATGAGTAACCAGTTAGTGTTCAAGTAAAGAACCAATATTTTGTTTGTTAGGAATTGCAATAAGTTTAGCCAATTTCTGTGTTTTGTTAATTGCAAATACTGTATGTTTTTCTCTATTTTTAAAGAAAGTGAATTTTTTTTCGCTTTTGATAATAACAGTGTTTATTTAGTATTTTTTTCTTTTAATAGTAACAGATATATTTAAGTTTCTTATGCTTTGATATTAACGGTGATAATTTAGTATTTGTGTATTACTGTGTTGGAAATCTATATAGAGCGTTGATTTATTTGAGAATTCTGTTTATGTGTATTCTGTATAAGAGTTCGGTATTTTGATTTGATAGGTATTGAGTAAATTGTGAATGTTTATATTGTGCGGTGCTAGTTTGGTGTTCATAAGGGCTAAAATTATAGTTCGGTATAAAATTGATCAGTTTTGAACTTGTTAGTTCCGGTTAGGACACATACCGTCGGAAGGTATAGTTAGTTGCCGAGGAAAAATTTTATTGGTTACCCTAAATTAGAAACCCTAAATTTAGAAAAATGTCCTTTTTAAATAAGGGTAAGAAAGGGGATCTTTTAGAACTTTTAGAAGAGTTAGGAGGACTAGCTGACGATACGCTTAAGATTTTCGAAATTAAGAAGATCATTACAGAAAACGAAAATTACGTCGAAGAAGACGCTAGACTTGCACTAGAGCGTATTATTGAAGATAGGAAAGAAAGAGAAGACAAAATTCGTCAAGGCCAACTTACTCTCGAAATGAGGAGACTAGAATTAGGAATTAATGGAGACAATAGAGCCCGAAATGGGAGGGACAGAGATGCAGACGCAACTCAGAACATTCAGCTCCTTAAAACCATGCAGAAATTTGATGAGAAACGGGACGAAATGGGCCTGTATCTAATTAATTTTGAGAGAAGAGCAGAGATGGCGGGAGTCCCTAAACAAGATTGGGTGCCATATTTGTTAGGGGTACTAACCCCAGAAATTTCCAACATGATGGCCAGAGAATCGCCAGAACAGGCAAAAGATTATGACTACGTAAAAGAGATGATTCTCCAGAGATTTAGGATGAATACAGAAAAATTAAAACAACTGTTTTATCGCCATCCTAAACTCGCAGACAAGTCATGGAGGAATTATGCCCATGAGCTTAGTGGCTATTATGATGAATGGATAGCAGATTTAGAAATCACTACATTTAAGAAACTGAGAGACCTACACATAACGGAACAGATGAAGAGATGGGTACCTGCCGATATAAAAGATCATTTTTTGGAGCAGTGGATGCAGATTAATACTCCTTTAGAATTAGCGGAAAAAATAGATAAGTATGAAAGCTTACAAGACAGTTTCCGAACAAGAGAATTCCCAAAGGATCAGAAGTCCACAGATAAAATTAATAAGCCATTTAAAAATAATCATAAATTTAAGGAAGAGAAGAAAGAAAAAAAAGATGTGGAAAAAGAAGCTTCTAGTGGACAAAACAAGGAAAGAATTTTTGAGAAAAGAAAACAGCTCCGTTGCTACGAGTGTGGTTCTTATGACCATCTGCGACCACAGTGTCCTAAACTTAAAGAGACGGAAATTATCGCGGCAACAGAAACTAGTGGAGGAGACTCGAGTGGCGTGATGACTCCTTATATCAGTCAGGGAGTCGTTAATGGAAAATCTACGTCTATTCTGAGAGACACAGGAGCGAGCATTGATCTGATTTCTAAAAATTTGGTACAACCCCATATGTACACAGGAGAGCACGTTTATGTCAATGCACCTGTGTTAGATTCATCCGTTTGCTTACCTATAGCAGAGGTCGATTTAAAATGTGAATGGGGCCACACCAGAACTAGAGCAGCTGTCAGCAATACGGAATTCGAGCAGAAACACTATTTGTTAGGAAATAAAACGGCAGCCTTGCTTGAGAAGATCAACAGGAATGTAGAAGTTCCGGTGAAAAGTACTGTGCAAACTCGGGCCGAAAAACTAAAATTTGATAGAGAAAGACGAGACACGGGAGATGAAATAACGAGAATAGAGCAAGTGATCCCCGGATCAGAAGCGGTAGAAGAAATCACTTCGGAAGAGAGCGCGACTAACTTGCCTCTCCAGGAGAAACAAATAATTACTCCCGACTTATTAAAGACTTCACCCGAAGAATTTAGAGTTGCACAAAGTGAGGACGAAGAATTGAAAGTAATTTTTGATAGGGCGAAAAAGAAGACGCCCGAAGAAAATAAGTACGTGGTGGTAAACGAGATGTTATTTTACCAGAAAAAAAATAACGATGGAACCACTAGAAAACTGCTTATTGTGCCTCAAAAGTATCGAGAGAAATTAAAAAGACTCTGCCACGAACATACTAATGTTCATTTAGGCGTTGCTAAGATGAAAGAATCATTAACTCAGTATTTTTACTGGCCATATTGTCACTTAGATATAAATGATTACGTGTCGGCTTGTGACAAATGTCAAAATGGGAAATGCCCTAATGTTAAGAATTCTAAGAAACGTCTTAACACTGTTAATTCCCGCCGAACACCAGGCTAAGCCGAAGTTTAGTCGTAAAAGTTTAAATGTATATTATAAGTATGTTGATTAATTGTAGTTTCAGTGTAAAAATGTGACCAGAAATTAATGTGTATTCGTTTGAGTAATGTTTTTTTTTATGAATTGTAACATGTAATTGTTTGTAAATTTGAACGACTCGACCATAGAAGTTGAGTTTTGCTTTAAAGGAAAATTCAGGTGAAATTCCTTTGACGTTATCATAATATAACGGTTTAGTAGTGGCAAACGCCATATGACGGTTTTATGTATGCCGTGTTGGAATGCCTCAGATAGGCTTTAATTAATGTTCAATTGTAACATTTTATGTTCTGTTTTGTTTGTTGCATAAGCCAGTAGAATGCCTCAGAAAGGTATGGGCTAACCTTTAAATGCAGATGTGTATGTTTTTGTGTATACCTAAGAAGGTAGTAATTGGAGTCAAAATGCACTCCGTACGGTGTTTGAATACCGCAATTGAATGATTTATTGTGAAATCGATAAGTTTTGTCTGAAGAGTTGTTACGACAACAGAGAAATGTAAGTGTTGTCAAAGAAACAAAGTGATTAACAGGAATGTGAAGTTTGTGAGTTTTTTTTGATAAGGAATGAGCCAATGAGTTATTATGTTATAATTTTATGTCAGTCATTACTGAAAAATTAGACCCTAAATCGATTGTGAATCCTATAGTAGGATAAAATGAATATTTAAATTTAGGTCACTGATGACTGTCCACTTAAATGGAAACGGCAGATTGGATCACAGGTAATCGTGAACGAATTAAGTTCCCTGATCCAGAATTTACGGAAAGCCGAGTATTAAATTGTTTTATGACGATAAGTGTTAAATGTATTAAAAGATAAGTAAGAAATTTAAAATTTTCATGTGTATTAGTAACTGTGATGATATGTTCTGTATGAAGTTTAGGTATCCATTTTGGATTTGTGTTTAATTTATTTTGTGTAAAGTTGTTTCATTGTAACTGTGTTTAATATCAATTTGAGAATTTATTTGTGTCATGTGATCACAAATTAAGGTAAATTATGGGATCCCAGTTGAGTGATTTACTAGTTATAATGTTTTTATGTAGTGTCATGTGTATGTACTAGTGTTCTATGAATTTAATTTTTTTTTTGATTGACATGTATTAGTATACTGTTTTATTTAAATTTTTAACAGAACGTGTTATATTATTGTGTAATTTTATAATTTCTTTGCTACGGCATGTTCTCTTAATAGAGATTTTAAAGTGCGTAAATTTTAAGTATAAATTCCTTTTGTTGTGCTTTTAAAAATAATACTTTGAAGTACAGTTAAAAATTTTCTTTCATGAAGGTAAAGCCAGAGTTTGATCAAAATTAACGGTCTACTCGTAATGTCAATTGGGTGTGCATTTGCCTTCGGGAAAAGTTTTTATAATTGAAATTGTCCTGAGAAGGACCATGTTTTTGTTCTGTTTTTTGCAGGTGAAACTCTCTGCAGAAAAACATCTGGGGAGGGGAGGAATTTAGTCTGTAATGACTTGGTGCCTCTTTTCACACCCGGAATTCCTGAGAAGGCCTGGCGGCAAGACGGCCATTATCCACCTACCATATTCATCGGTGACAGTCGTTTTGTCACCGAGTTGTGGCAGACGCCGCGTCGCCATCGGACAATTAGGAAGCCGTCTTCTGTAAGAAATCCCCCCCTCCTTGCAGACAAAGCCTGTCCGGAGGAAAATCGATTAGCCTTTAGCGGAAGACGCGGAATAGTTTGAAGACAGTTTACAGAAAGGAAATCAAAGAGAGCCGCTTCAACCACCCACAGGCGTTTGTGAGGGTATATAGTCGCCACCTCGACGTAAATGGGGGCAGATGACCTTTTTTTTTTACAGGTGTGAACAACCTCCATCGTCGGACGTGTGCCAGAGACGGAGAGCCTGCCGTACCCCTCTCGGGATATCCTGATCCCGCGCATTATCCTTAAGTCATGTTTACTTTGTAATTATTGTATACAGCCGATTTTTATTCAAGAATGCCAATAAAGCATTTTGTAAATATTAAAGGCTGTCAGTCTTAGTTTTAGGCAAAGTCCTTACAATATACATATAAATGTGTGTATATATATATAAAATTTCTACAGATTGTGTGGATGTCCGTATATGAAGAGATTTCAAATAGACAGAAATTTTTTTCTCCAATCTATAGCTGTTAACTTGATCAAGTCATTCTCTTGATCAATTTTTAAAAGCGCTGAAGATTTTTATTAAATAAAAAATGTGTACCGATGATTACAGATGACAAATTGCAAAGTAAATGTATAGTTATCCTCTAAGATTGTTAATTTATTTAAACGCCTTTTAAAGTTTAAACGTTCAAATGGAACGAAAAAAAATATCTTCACTGCAAGTCAGATTTTATAGCTTTCGAAAAGTTTTTTTTCCAGTTTTTTTAACGCCTCCTACGTGGATAAATGAATGCAGCGTGTTCCTACTAAGATCTCCCCCTTATGGATGGTTTCCGAGGACACATTAAAGGGGTTCCACGCTTCCAAGATTTATGTCAGATTATATTTGTTTTATAAATACGGAATTCGTGGATCAATAATTCCTTTTCAAATATTGAACCAATCTATCAAAGCAGTTGTTGTCTGACATTATTGTTATTTGCTACTTTTCCCGGAGATTGCGATTGCTGTGATCGCGATATATTTGAATTGTTCATGGCGCTAGGTATTTTATTTTTGTTTTGAATTGTACAACGCACACCAGTAGATAATATTTTGAATGGAGATACTTTCAAGGCTAAAACCTATCTAAATTATGAACTGGTTGTAACAATAAATTGGGAATGAAAAGTAATACTTTGAACTTTTGTAATGAAACTTTTCTACAGAAAAGTTTAACGTTTATGAAGCATTTGATCTATTTAAAAAAATGACTGATTTCCAAATAGATTGAATTTTTATTTCACAACTATATATATTTTTTTTTGCTTTACATGAAATAAATAAAAGTCAGGCTATAGATATGTTTAAAAAGTTTTTTTTTTTTTCCTGAAATATTAATTCAGTAGTACTTTTGACTAAAAAGTGTTTCAGTAGATCTGTTGAAAATGTATTTAATATCTTATTCTATTCAAGAATTCTATTCAACATTTTTCAGGTCATTTAAAACAGAATATTTATATCTAACTATTTTGTTGAGTAAAAAAGGACTAGTGAAGGAATATATACAGGGTGTCCATAATTGAATTTCCCCACTTTAAAGTTGTCTATAGTCGAAACTATTGTTCAGAAAGTTATGAAATTTTGTGTAAGACATATTGAAGGGATGGGAATTAGTTTGAGCGAATAAAAAAATTAGTTCAAAATTTCACCACCGAAGGACGTTTTTTGATGAATTACACATTTAGCCAACATTTACTATAGTTAAAAAAAGTTATTACAAAAAAGACATGTTCAACATGACGGCCATCATTTTCTGCTACCATTTGAAATCGTTAGATAGCATGTTCTACAGTTGACCGCAGTGTATCCGGGGAAATGCTGAGAACATGTCGTGAAATGCTGTCTTTCAGAACAGGTATAGTTCTTGGTGTTTCAAGACTGACTAGATGTTTCACATGCCCCAAAGCCAAATGTCGCATGGGTTGAGGTTTGGGGATCGGGGAGCCCACGATGACATTCTGATTAACAATAGCAAGCACGCTGAAAACAAAATCTCCATGAAAGTTTCTAGGTATACTATACAGCAGGGGAGGGCAATTGTTTTGGCCCGGGGGCCACTTTCTGTAAGAGGAGGTTAGCGGAGGGCCACACCTTTTAAAAATATTGTATTTATTAGTTAACTTTGCATTTCAGAAAAGGTATAATTTTAAAGGTTCCGCCGACCACAGCGATTAGCTTACACGGCAAATTCGATTGAAACCAAGTCGTCCTCCCAGCAATCCAAGCCGAACCACCAAGCCGGATTTTTTTTTCCTTTACAATTCGCAAAACTAGTCTGTCAATTTAACCAATTTATAATGGCAACCCCGCTTAAGTTCCACACCAGTCCCCTGTTGTTTTCTTTGATTTTTTCCCTTTACTTATCTATATATAAAACAGCTCCGTAACTGACTGACTGACTGACAGATAACGCACAGACCAAACAGCTGGGCCTAAAGGGTTGAAATTTTGCATGGCGAGTCTTCTTATGGTGTAGGGATGCACTAAGAAAGATTTTTGAAAAATTCTTCTTAGATTTTTTTAAATTAAATTTTTAAGTTGTTTTAGTAACTTTTTTTTAAAGTTTGCATTTAAATAGTAATTTGAGGGTTATAAAATTTATATCACGAAAAGGATCATAAAAATTCCTTTAAAATGAAATCTTTTTCCAATCTTTACCTTCATTTTCTGATTTCTGGTGAATTTTTAAAGATTAATTTTTAGAATTTAATTTATTAAATGCTGATCACGTGATTTCTTTTTCTGGTACTTTAAATAAATTTATCGTCACGTGCATAGTAATGAAACAGACAAAAAAAATATTTTTTTCCTTGCTAATGCGCAGACGATTAGACATTATCCAAAAAAATATTAAAATACAGTAAAAGAAATGTTCCTCAAACTGTACTATATTAACTGTACTATATTCTTTAGTATGTTCTATTAGATTTAATTTGAATATTTTCTTTTACATTATTTTGTCTATAAAAATATCCGTTATGATTTCTTTATAAATAATTTTTTTTGGCTTAATTGCATACATTGACCGTTGTATTTAATTTGAATGTACTCCGTAGCAAAGTACGGGTTTTCAGCTAGTTAATCAATATTTGTAGAGAACTGTGAATTATTTATTTGACTAATTCTCAGTCAGCAACTATTTTAATTTTTATTCTTTATACTTTTAAGCATAATTTTCGTATTTATTGTCTAGTATCGTTTGCATTTGAAGAAACTTTGTTTAAATATAATTGAGTCTAGTTCATTAAAAAATGTAGTTCATTGAATTGCGTTTTCTGACTACTAAATGTGACTAGTAAAATGGGGTTTTAGTAAATATCATAACTGAATAGCCACGTATTGCATGATACATATGAATTTCCGTTCACATGAATTTTCTGCCGGGTTAGTTCTATTTTCATTCAAATTTAGAAGAGAATATGTAGCTTATCCCACAAATTGTACACGCACCTCTACATAGCTAAATATTTATCCAAATTTATCCAACGTAACTGCATTTGTAAACTAATTACAGTCATTGAATAGGCTTTTTTAAAAAATCGTCATAGCTTTTTAAAGCATTTAATTGTTCTATTCATTTCCCCTTTACGCATTTGTAATATAATTACTTCAGTATGAATGTCGAAAATTTTTCGAAAACATTCATATTCAAATTAGACCATTCTTTTATTTTGTGGAAACTTGCAGATAAAAATGTTGTTAAAATGGAAATAAGACATTTTATGTTTACATTCAGTTCAGCACGAGTAAATATTTCTTAAAGCAAATTAAAAGCTTTACGCTGGTTATGTGTAATTTGCAGTCTAATGTAATAACATTAGATTGGAAATTATCTAACGCTAAAAATTTGCACTAAATGAAAACTAAGCGAAGAATAAAGTTTGGTAATTTTTGGCCAGTAATTGAATTTCTGTATGATATGTTGTCTTAATGAAATAAAAGCATCAATATAAGTTTAAAATGAAAAACTTAATCCTCTGAATTAAATTTTAAACATTTTGTATCTTGATTGATTGTTATTTATAATACTTGACTTAATGGATTCGTAAATAAATCTAAAACAAACATTTATCGAGAAATGTAGGTAAATGGTAGGTTTATCGAATTTTAAATTTCCTTGTCAAATTGAAAGAAAAATGTGTCAACTGATAAAACTGACGCGAATGTAAATAATTTGAAAATTTAGTTGACCTTTCTGTCTTTCCCGTTTGTTTGTAAGATGGTTGAAAGAAAATTTAATCGATGAAATGTATTTATACAATGGCATACGACTCTACTGAAAATCCACCAAGAACACCCCATTGAACAGAATGTTGCCTGATATGGCTGCTAAGGCAATAAAGGTTGTGCACACATCCGTGGTTGCAGACTCCAGCAGACGACCACCTCCAACGCACTAATCGTTCCAAGCATCCGGGAGCACCCACCCCCAAGAACCTTCATATTGATCAAATGTTCCGTGATGAAGACATCAAACACAGAAACGAAGATATCACAGTTTCAGTGGTTTGAAAATTTTTTACTAGTTGATACATGTTTGAAAGTGAAGTAAAACGGGTCAGGAAAAAAATCTATCAACAGGAATGGTACAGAATCAGCCGCATCGCAATGTGGTTAGCGACGAGAGTTTTCGAAGAGTGAACTCAGGTTCGAATCTTGTCCAAGGCATGAACGTTCCATTGCCGTCTCCTGACTAGAGGAAGTGTTGATTCACCTATAATGTGTTTCATTTTAATGCAGCCAACAATATAGCGGCTTGGAAGGGCGCATGTCCTTGGGGCAAATTACCTTCCGCGTAGGGAAAAAATAATCCGTTTGCATAATCAGGGATATATTCAGTAGGAAAAGCTGTTAAACAGATAACGTATTTTTATAAAAACACTTTCCCAACATTTTATAAAACACGATCCAAACTATTTTATAAACATATTTAATTAAAAAGACAGAAATAAAAATATATTCTCATTTTTAAAGCTCTAAATTAAGTCATTAGGATGCAGTTTCAGACTGCATTCAGTTACAAAAATATGGATTGAAGAAAGCTGTTTTCCGAAGCTGAACTAGTCTGAACCTTCTGCGTGCTCAGGAATAATCATAGAATGTGTCATATGAAGGTATTTAACGTTTTAAGCAGACGTTGCTCATATATTACTATAGGAAGTAGGGATAAATTCCTAGATACGACAAAACAAGGCCGAATATTGAATCTACAGGCTTGTGATAATCAGAAGACATTACATTGAAAAACGAAATTACTAGTATCAGACATATTATGAGAGAACAAGTGTTTATGATAATCTTTATCTTCGGCTAACCAATCGCTGTTGGGTCTGGATATGCAAAAGGAAATACGCATTTATGCGTTTATTCAAAAGTAGAGTTATGCGTAACGAAAGCTGTATCGGCTTTAGTAGTCGGTAGTCGGTACCCTAAGTTGATTACACAAATATATGGATGTATATGAATGGTGCTTATCAAGGAGGTGCTAGTTTAAAGTATCTGATTATGCAAAAATATTCTTAAAAATTCTTCTAAATCTTATTGTACAGAGTGGGATTTTTTTAGAATTAGCTAGAATTATAATAAACGTATAGGGATGTGAACCCTTTTCATAAACATACAGAAATAAAGGGTTTCATATATTTTTTATTAAAAGGTAAAAAAAAGCCTCATCCAACCCTTTACCCACGTATGGTACAATGCCCTTCTCAACGTCTGAGACTATCTCAGTACCTTGAAGAGACTGTCTGAGTATCTAGAAGGTGCTTTGCTTATCTTGGCAGATAATATCAACAATGAAGCTTGTGGAAGTAGTTTTTGGGCTTTGTAAGCAACATCTTTTCAATGGCTCTCTGCTGTTTTCAAGGAGACAATTCTGCTGTCAGATCTTGTTCCATCACAATAGCTGCCACTCGTAATTGTGCACAAAGTCTCAAAATGTGGTAACCCGTTTGGCGCAATACGTTTTGAGCTAATACGCTTTAGTAATAGCTAAAAAAATAACGATATGAAAAAATTAAGAAAATTAGAAAAATAAATATAAAATAAGAAAAATAAGTATAAAATTAGAAAAATTAGAGGAACAATTGTGCCGGAACGTTCAACGAAGACTTTCGCTGCAGCGATACAAGAAAACGTAGCAGAAGTAAGTATAATTCACTCTGACTGTTGGGGAGCCTATAAATGTTTAAGTTGCAACACTGTGCTAATTATTTCAAATACAGAAGACGACGTAACCGTCAAAATTAAAGCTGTCCTAGAACGAGATGGAAACATTCATACGATAAAAATCCTAATTGAAAAAGGAAATGACGAGGAACATTTTGCCAAAAATGGAATTTCATAAAAGTATTAAAATGGTAGAGAACTTTCTATGGTGCCTCAAGAAATGGAAAAAGGAGTCATCAAACAAATTCAAGAAGAAAACCAGAAACCCTATAAAAAGAAGAGGAAAAAATCCTACAAGTATAGGAAAAGTGAATCATGTGCATTCAAGCGTACGCAGTACGGAACTGGTATGAAATTACAACCAAAATTTCTAGGTCCCTACCAAGTGACCAGTGTCAAGCCCCACGACCGGTACGATGCCATCAAATTCGTACAACATGAAGGTCCCAACATTACGTCTTCTGCTGCCGACTACATGAAGCCATGGCGCATCCTCACTATTCCTATTCAGACGACTGACAAGGTTCCCCGCTATCCGATGTCAGCACCAGAGCGTCTCCTGCATGGTCCCTTGTACTGACAGCAAGTCCTGCGAGTGTGTTCCATTTAATTTCATTTTCAGAGACATTCAGTGCTTCCTGTTTAATGTCATCCGAGGCCGTAGGACAGCTAGGATGGCCGAACAGTAGATTGCCGAACTGAACTTTGATCTTTAATGTTATTTGTAAACCCATATTACGTCTGGAAAAAGAGGTCGCCGCTAGCATAAACATTGTCACGACCCCCTCAAGCTCTGTTTGGGGAGTAACATTAGGATTCCCACATTGGACTACGTTATTATCAATTGTAAATAAACTATAAATATGTGTTCTTTACAATGGTTGATAAATACTTTATGGCTGAGACTAAGCAGCTCCAACTCCCCCCGATATATAAATATATATATATATATATGTGTGTGTGTGTGTGTGTGTGTGTGTTCGTTCGATTCCCACACCAGAACAATGGAAAATTGGTTTCATTTGTCCACGTGATCATCTATGGTGCAGTATACGCTGCGAGAGACAGGTGCCACAAGGACAGGCATGGTCGGGACAGGCTTGAAATGTTAGGGGTAGGATTCTATAAGAGTTATGGTCATCAATAGATAAAAATAAGGGAATAGAATTAATACCTGGTGGGGAGTTATTATAACTTACTTACACACACACACACACACATATATATATAGAGGTATTTATGATCATACCTATATATATATATATATATATATATATATATATATATATATATATATAGGTATGATCATAATAGACTAAGTGGGCATGCCCTGCTTATTGTAAAGAAAGAGAAATAAATGTGATTAAAATTTGAATTATAAGCACAAATGTAAACTTTCTCCTTATAAGACAAAAGTCAAATATTTCTTTTCAATAAAAAAAATATTTGACTTTTGTCCAAGAAATATATTCACGTTTTCAATTTATTTTGTACCCTGTTCAGAGACTAGCAGGTAATTGCATACGCTCATTATAAATTTTACTGCGCAAACTTTTACAAATTACTAAACTTTTGAATCCAAACTTCATTACTCCGCTAAAATTTCCCTCCGCGAAACACACAATATTCGTTTTCTTCAACTGCTTTATCTGCGCAGTCAAGGAAATTATTTTACCGAAACGAATATAATTGCAGCATTTCTTTGTCAATGTTGGTCTACCATCTATCTATCCCGAAACATTTTTGTAATTATTCTCGGTCCAGTACCTCCAAACATTAATGAAAACTTTTAGTATAAAATGCTCTTTTGATCTGTTGGGTGGATTTTTCATTACTTTAAATGTTTTTGCCCACCACTCAATGTAATGAAATATTATCGATCAAGGGCAGTAACAGGCGGTATAATATTTCCGGCTTTGGATACAGTGTGGGGTGCGGGACCAGAAAACAAGTAGATATGAAAGCATAAAAACAAGCTGAAATGCGAAAGGACTTTTCCTTTGCTTAGAAGACTCTGAAGGCGTTTTATTGTTTCCCATTTCGCAGAAACCGAGAGTTGAAAAGATTGTAAGAATGAAAAGATTGTAAGAATTAAAATTGTTCCTAGAAGATTCGAAACTCAATTAAAAAAATGCGCTTGTTCTCTCGATTTTTCTTTATGCTTTCACAGTTAGTTTTGATGCATGTCAAAAAGAAAATGGAAGCGTCTTTAAGGAAAGTAGTCTTTTGAATACGTAACTGAACATTAAATTAGACGCCAAACAGCAAATTAAAAGAAAAAAAAAACTTTTACCGTAGAGAGGTCAAAGTGCTTAATGTCCACCCTTGTCAAAATGAACAAAATATTTTTAGTGTACTAAAACAAGATCCTCAAATACAAAGAAAATAAAACTGAATATTAAATTAGACGCCAAACAGCAAATCAAAAGAAAACAAAACTTTTACCGTGGAGAGGTCAATGTGCTTAGTGTCTACTCCCGAAAAATGAAAAAAAATTGTATAGTGTACCACAACAATATCCTCAAGTACAAAGAAAACAAAACTGAACATTAAATTAATAAAAAATTGCCAAATAGCAAGTTAAAAGGAAAAAAAACTTTTACCGTAGAGAGGTCCATGTGCTCAGTGTCTACCCTTGTCAAAATGAACAAAGTTTGTATAGTTTAGCACAACAAGATCCTCAAGTACAAAGAAAATCAAACTTTCAAATTCATATTATTATTTAAACGCCAGTATTGAATTATGGTTGATTTTCATTGCCGGTGGGAACAGAATGTGTGACATATGACTTATGAACAATAATTGAAATGATGGTACTGAATTTAAAGTAAGATCATGTTCTTAATTAATATCATGTCATGGATAATGGAAAATGACAATTTGTTTAGATATATCTTAATGAGAGAATCAAAGAGGAAAACAGAGGAAGCAGAAAGTATTTGACAGCCTGCTATAACGTTGTTTAAATTTTAAAAGTATCATACGGCTTACTGAAACAAATTGTTTGAGAGTGTAAGCATAAATCAACTATTTCACTTGAAAAAAAATATTATACAGATTCAAATCATCGTCGTGACACAAGGTGGTTTCATGATTTACGGGGAAAATATCTTGGAATTCAGTGAAACGTTATACCTTAGCTTATAAAATAACATTTTTATGAGCTAAGGTAAACCAATGTTCCACAGAAACTGTGTTTCAAAGTTTGACTTAGGAACTATCACTTCGACAGTGAGATGATCAAGTTTAGCAACACGTCCGCATATTCTTTCGAATAAAATACTTTTCAGATCGTCATTAAAATGGGGTCATGGGGACACTTTTTATACTTTATCGTGAATGTCTTTGCCTTATTTCAACTTTCATAACTGCACTTGAAGATAATAATTGCAAATGACATGTCAAATGATCTGTTCATTATGATTACATCGGATTTTTCATAATTTGTATCGAAAGTGTACCTTCCGGAAAACACAAACTTCTCACCTTCTACGAGGTTCGCCCGGACTTTCACCTGCCATTGTATTAGCAGCTCCCTGGAGTCGAAGGCCAGGACAACCACTACCTCTGAGCAGATGAGAGCCATGGTGTTGCTTTCTTTGTCCAGAGTGAAGCCCGTTTCCATTCCAAGGAAACCCTCTAGCGACAAGGAAGCCTTCGTTGGGCCATTCTTGCACCGGTCCTTACTATCGCGGTACAACTGAAGGTGTAGACAATCTAGGCAAAAGAGATCGGAGATTATTAATTGCTGAAGAAAGAAGGAAATCAATTAAAAACATATAATCTAGGGTGAATTTTAAATCGTCGAGTACTGAATAAATACTCTAGTATAATTAGTATACAAGCAAAGACATAGTAGCAACTGTACAGATAATATATATATATATATATATATATATATATATATATGTGTGTGTGTGTGTGTGTGTGTTTATATGTATCTTTTTCAGGGAGGTAAGAAAAGGAACGGCTTGCCCTACCCACCCCTCTTCCCAAAAATCAAGAAATTTCATATATTATTACAATGATGTAATAAACACTATCGTTAATTATTATTTCATCACTCATTATGCAAAAATTATCTTCATGTTTCTGGCTAGGTTACTCATGCATATCCCTGCAAAGGAGAAGATTTTGAAGTAAAAAAAGGGGAGAGGGACATACTAAAAACTTTTTGTGTAGTTCCCATCTTCATAGCCAAGTGTTGTCGTATCTTAGATATACAGATAAAGTGTATTTTGGATTTCATGGTTGAGTTTGGAGAAATCAAATAATGCACTTAAAAAGACTTACATAAATAAACTAAATGGGTTAGAGGCTTTTATAATATAAAATACCACAGGAATAAGTAGGACAAGTAAACAAAATTTCGTATATACCTTTTTTTGGCAAAATAATATATATATATATATATACTCGTGACTAAAATTCATTCGGACGAATTTTTATGTATTAGAAAAGAACCTTTGTTCATTACTTCATTACCTTTGTTCTTATAAAAAAGGGAGAATTAAAGACAAAGGGAATAAAATTTCCTCTACATAGTACAAAAAATATCGATAACAAATTTACCAGTTACAGCAAAGTATTTTCGATATTTTAAAATATTTTTGCAGTCTCAAACATTCTTTGCAAACATTTAATATTTCATTAACACATGAATGCTTTTTCTATCAAGATAATTCCTGTAACTATTTTCTACATTCTTTCCCTGGCGTATGTAAATCTGTTGTATGTTTAATCAAATTATTAACATTGACAGAATAGGGCTAATTAGGTTTGTATATGTAAATGGCAGAGTTTTCCCTATCATCTTTTAACTCTTTTTTTTATAAATGTGTCTATGAATTCCATAAAATTCGTGATTGGACCTTAAAATTCGTGATTGGAAAACGTTCAACTTGGTCATGCATACAGAATTAATAAGGATTTGCCATATCATTTTGTATCTACTTTCATTGCCGGGCATACATTATTTATATATGCATACATGTATACATACTTACACACACACACACACACACACATATATATATATATATATATAAATAAATATATATATATTTATTTATTTATTTATTTATATATAATGCTTTAAACATATCAATATACGTAGGATATCCCACGCAGGTATTAATTTTCTCATTATAGAATAATTAATTTCCTGAATTGAGAATTCGTCTATTCATAGAAAAAGCATTCATTAATATTAATATAAGCCACTTAAAGAGTTAACGAAAATATTTCATTAATGAAAGGATTAACTGCTGAAAATTAAAACTTTGAGGTTAGTAGTTAATTAAAACTATCTGGTTAAAAGAACCTTTTTTTTAGATTTTCTATGTAACAAATTATCTTCTTAGAGGCCCTGTTATAACCGAGATTTAATGAATGAAACAAGATTCAATATTTAATCTTCAGAAAAAAAAATTAATTACTTTACAATGTTTGGTTAATCGCTAGTTGTAATTTCCCTTGAAACAATAAAAAAAGGTTTAAAATTGTTTTGAGGTTACTATTATTCTTGGGGAAACTACATGATCTCGAAAATTGGAATTAATATTTTTTTTACAATATTTCTACTAATGTGTTTACCGTGAGAGTAGGAACAATTATTATAAATACACTACATTGTAGGAATCAATATTTTAAAAAAATTGAAAAAATTTATTACTACTAATGAAAGTAATGACTTTACACATTTTTTCCATACAGCTAAATAGACTAAGAATTCAAAATATTTTGGAATGTAAAATCATTAATTTGCATCCCTATAATAATATAAAAAACCATACTCTACTTTTTTTCTAACGTCTATTTATTTTAATTTAAATTAATGTTTTCTGCTACAGAAAGTTGAATTACATATTGAGTTGCTAGACTTGCCAATACATTTATGCCCATAATTTCGTAATATTTGTTTGGGAAATGATTAAATCTCTATTTTTAACATTAGTACAAGAACACGAACACAGACACACACACACACACACACACATATATATATATATGTGTGTGTGTGTGTATGTATATATATATATATATATATATATATATATATATATATATATATATATATATATATATATATATATATACATATATATATATGTATGTATGTATACATTATTTTCTTTATAAAGAAAAAGAAATGCATTTTAACAAAGGAGGTTATAAATTTATTTTTGAATTGATCATTTATAGATAACTCTGAATGTTTTCTTTAGAGTTTACTAATTATCAGCAGACAAGTTAAAGTTTAAATGTCTAACCATTTATGATTAATTTTGATTTGAACGATGTTCCTGAGGAAATAAGGCTCGTAGAAATAAAGTATGTATGACTTTATTAGAAATTTATGCGTTTTACCTCATAAAATTACTGAATAATCTTTAAATGTATTGTGTAGTCATGTAACTGTAAGACCTGGACTGTATTTATGTAAATTTATAACCATTGCTAGTTCGGCATATGTTTTGAATGTTACTATTGAAAGCCTGGATTTATTTAGGGTGTGAATATAACTTAATGTTATATGCATTATGTAAAATAACCATTTTGAACATGTTATTTCTTTGGTTTAAAATAATAATTTATATTGATAAATCATAAGTTTTACCTAGAAATGGTATCCACTTTAAAGTTGGTTATTGCTAAATGCAACATTTTTCAAAATATTTTCAATGTATTTGTATATAACATACACTTGAATACTACCTATCGCACGTTCCTTAAAAGTTAACCTACCTCTGAATATTTGACGTGCTTGAGTTTTCCGTTTTATTAAATTATCATGACAAATGTGGATGTATTAACGAATTTACACCCTCAAAAATATCGATCTTTATGATAAAGTATTCGCATAGAGAGAGAGACGTATTTTATTTTAAAAAATACGAATTTCTTGCATTTCTTGGAAAAGTTCCAGGATAGGAAAATTGAATAGCTAGGCATATATAGATTTTCGGATGTTCTTATTTTGTTTTTCCCTTCTTACAATAAATGTGAGCGTCTGAATTTCATTTTTTTGATCGAAAGTCATTTAAAAACATTCATTTTTTTTCACACAATTGCGTTTTTGTGGTAATTTTACTCGCGGCTAAAAAGGCGAAGCTTTTTGCAGTTTTCTTTGAAAATTCGCAATGTTTTATGTATCCATTTCTATATGTGTACAGTCTAGTGTAATGCTATTGCATTTGAAATGTATCAGGGATATTGGTCATATACACGAAGTTTAAAAGTCTTTTTCTACCCTAACTTTATTAATGGGAAAAGGAGTGATAATTGGTTACTGAATGGTGAAAACTTAAAACATTCACTTTTTTTTAAAAAACTTTGCAAAACATTTATTTTAATTTTTTTACTTTGTACTAAAGATTTGCAATGGAAAATTTCTAAAAGCGGGATTTGAACTATCATTTTAATAACACTTAAAAAAAATAAAAACTCCATTTTCACAGTTTTTTTTAAAATATGCAATGTTTTATGAATCCATTTTTATATGTGTACATCAATGCAATTCTGTTGCATTTGAAATGTGTCAGGGATATTGGTCGTATACTCCAGAGCTCCGCAACCTTTTATCTTCCACGGCACAACGACGTTTTTTACGATAATTCCGCGGTACACCACAAGAAAAAGCTTGCAAATATATAAATTACAATAAATACGTATATGTTTTATTAGATAAAAAAGCACAACAAAATAGCTCTATGTATCAAGATAATTATAATCATTTAAGTTTTATATAAATCATTTTGAACTGTATGTTACGGGGAAATACGCGTAACATTGCAAATAATGAGGTAGAAAGAGACATGTGCGGACAAACAGAGTTAAGGGGACAAGCGTACGGTGAAGTTACAAATAAGGATTGATGGAGACAAGAGATAAATAGGCGGTGGACTTGAGAGGTTCAAAAAATTATAGTTTACAAGTAAAAAAAAATTCTCTTTAAATTTTTATATTAAAATTTGTTTTTTGGTCTTTTCTTAAACCTAATAAATCAAAGTTAATTTAAACATAACTAATTTATTAATGAGATATTTAAGATTGTTTTGATAAATGTGCGTTTTAAATTTGCACGTTTTATATTTGGCTCTATAATAGAAAGAGCTACAGTTCATGGTCAAGGCCCTTTAAATATGATCGTTTGTCATTTTCAATTAGAACCAGTGTTGAAAAACTTTGTTCGCATAAGTATGTCGTAGAAAATGGGAGCAAAATTGCAATGGCCTTGTCAGAAATTTGTGGATATTATTTCTTAACTGAAATCCAGAAATATGACGCTCGAGCATACATACAATGTATGGCTAACAACATGTTTTTCTTTTGTGTATAATTTCGACCCAGAAAAATTACATATTAACAAAAAGTTAGAGGAATATTTTACTTAGAAAAATTTCTATTTAATGCGGTGGTTAATTTTTTTATTACCATAATCGATAAAATCACCGCGGCACAGTCAAGATCACCTCGCGGCACACTAGTGTGCCACGGCACAGCGGTTGCGGAGCACTGGTATACACGACGTGTAAAAATCTTTTTCTACCCTAACTTTATTAATGGGAGAAGGGGTGATAATTGGTAAGTTAATAGTGATAATTTAAAACATGCACTTAAAAAAACAATTTTTCACTAAAGATTTGCTCTGGACAATGTCTAAAAACGCGGTTTAAATTGTCATTTTAATAACAGACTTTTAAAAAGATTGAAAAACCTCATTTTATGCAATGAGAAACATATTTTTCTCTTTAGTACCAGCAGCCATTTGAATGGTTATAGAATCATAATCTTGTCTTATATAATTTAGCAGAATTTTTTTCTTTAAATTTGAAATTTTCAGAATAATGGTTACTTTCTTTATATGTACTTGGGAAATTATCAAAAAACTTGTCAAGCCTCCATTTTATTATTTAGCCTAGTAAATGGGAAAGTGCTTGTGCATGTTATGTATGTACCTTTATATTATTTCTACAATGCTGCGAAAGGAACAAAAATTTCACGCATGTTTCTTCTTATAACTAACTAGATAGAAAAGTTAAGAGTTCTGTTTGCTTTTACAAACCCATCAACAATAATAAGAAATGCATTTTTAAATTTTGAAAGATATGGCGTAGAAATGCAGATCTTGAAAAGTTGAAAGGATAGTATAGTAATTTAGAAGGATTTATTTTTTCCTACATTTTTCGGGATCATAGACTCTCTTTTCACTATCTGATACGTTCATTTAATTAGATTGTAGAATATGAAATGCATTAAGTTGATTTATTAAGACTAGTATGATAATCTATGAGTAATTACTTATAAGATATCAGGCTATAATTTATCTCACTGATATAATCATGGGGAGTAATTATGTTTCTTGAAATTGCTGTATATAATCTTACAATATTAATGATGTTCAGAGTAATTCGCTTATATTAAGAATTATTTTTCGACTTAATGTTTATGATTAGGGGTTATGAGAGGGGTATATGAACTATTAAAACAACTATTAATACATAATATTACTTAATATATTTTTACTGCGTAATTAAAATATTACTGGAGATTCTATCAAAAATTACTGGAGATTCTATCAAAAAATATTACTGGAGATCATTTATTTTAAAAAAGTATTCGCATGTTCATAAAAACAAATTCAGATTTTTTTAAGCATTCTCCCCAAATTACAGAATACTATATAATGAAACACCTTTGAAAAGTAACAGTTTTCAACGAAAACAAAAGAAGAAAATTTACAGTTGGAAGCACATGCAACGATTGAAATTTAATGGGTTAATATAGATCAAATTTGAAAATTCCAATATTGAGAACATATTTCTAATATGGATGGGCTATAATATCTATGGTGCCCGGTATAATGGGCTTAAGTCAAAAAAGAGAATTTTAGATATTTGTTTTTATTGATAAAAAAACAAAAATCTTTTGACTTGTATAAAAGGCTTGAGTCTATCAATTTTGTATACAAAAGTGAATTTCTTTGTACCAAAGACTCAAGTCAAAATTATATTTCTGCGATTGGTATAAAAGCCAATATCTTGGTATATTTAAATCACTGTTTTTGATTTAAACCCGTCATAACGGGCACCATAGATATTTTATGAATTACCATAGCTATGTGTACAATTTTTTGGTTTATTCTATCCACTCACTTTAAATTATATCTACGAAAGTGAATGTATGGGATCTAAGGCTAAAATTGTAGATTTTTAGGTTTTGATTGATCAATTCGAGTCAATTTTTAAAATCCAAACTCCTTACTTTAATAGAATCATTAAGTCTCTGGTTTTAGTTTGTCAAATATTATTTAATTTAGGTGTTTAAGAAATAAAGAATGACAGAGATAAGCTATGGCACTCGTACGAAATCTTTTGAAATTGCGCGCGTGTGTGTTAAGTCGTTTCTGAGGACACAAAATATGATTAGATGTTAAGTTAACTTTCCCTAAATCATTATTTTTTATTTACGTGAGCGATATATCATTTTATTATAATTATTCAGGATTAGGAAATATTTCAGTTTGCATTCACATACAAACGTACACACTCCCACATTTAACCCTCCCCCAAAAATTTACACTGAATACTAATATACTGTATATTTCCTTGAACTCAATCAGAAATTCGTATATTTTTTTTCATGGTTCTTTTATGAAATAAAAGATGTTACTACGCCATTCAAAAAAGGCTTAAGGCACAGAGACAAACTGAACTACGAATGAATTAAATCCAGCAGACTGAAAATTGTTTAGGGGAACAACTCAAGTTTTCACTTGTCAGAAAAAAAAATAATGTTTGTCTGTTAATTGGATTTAAAACTTACGCCATTCAAATCGAATATTTGGTTTGATATTTTTATGAGTTGTCAAAGCTTTTTTACTAGGAATACAAAAACAACAACAAGGATTCACGTTTAAGGTGTGTCTTGATGCGAAAAGAAAAAAAATGCAGCAATTAATGTAGATAGGTATAACTAAGCCACACCTGTATTACGAAGGGAAGAATACAAGAAAAATAGAAATCCTATAGAAAAAGAGAAAGCATGAACATAGGGGGATAAACATGCTTCTAGGTCTTCGTTACAGTTAAAAAAAAAGAAAAACTGAATTTCAGAAGAATACTGTTACACCATTTTAATGAGTATGTTCAGTTTTTGAGCTTTGTTTTCACGTTTGATTGCTATCAGTTGAACATTATAGGAGAGAGTTTGTCCCTTCTCAAGTTTCAAATTCATTATCGAATAAAAAATTGCATCTCATCCCTCGGTAACAGGGGCAATGACAGGGAAGCACCTAGGACTAGCTCCTACAATTTCTTCTTTATGACCAAAGAGGAAAAGAAACAGAAAAAAAAACACGAAAATATTGTTGTCTTCACCTCTCAAGTATTGCTGTAGATTGCTGAGAGAAAGAAATGCCTTAAGTCGACGAAGACTTTTGCGAAGCCAATAACTCGGGAATGGTTGCGATAGGGCGAAAGACGATAATATTGGTTCCGAGGTTATTTCTTCGTTTAGAGGGCGGATAAAGAAAATGAAAAAAAACAAAGCCAAGCGGAAAGTAAAGGAGATAAATAAATACGAAAAAAAGATGGAATATCCACGTCTTGCCTTTAGCCATGTGACCTTGGATCAATAGAGCTTATTATCAGGAAAAGTTTTTTGGAGGTTTCTGCTGCCTATTGCTGCTGGTGTTTTTCTTTATTATGAGTCGGTCATTTACTTGAGCGTAGGGATTATTAAGAAAGTTGTTCCTAGCACTTGCCTGAAATTTTTGCTGAAATGGCTTGAATAAATGGTAGATCGATCACCGGCCTGAAAAAAAAATCAATTTTGATGAAACTGCATATCGTTTACATCGTCTGAATTCAAAATCGATATCGCCAAGGACGAAGAATGAAAGCTTTAGAATCATTTCTGTCCAAGTAAGGGCATGCTTATACTCCTGTACATTCGAGCTTACAGCTTTCAGAATGGTTGCCTCTTTTTGAATGTAAGAAATTGGATAAAAACGTTATATGGAAACTAAAAGAAAGACGAACAATTTTTTTGATCATAAGAAAATTGGGTACACAGGAATGATTTGAATTGAAAAAGAGATTTGGTTCCGAGGAACTGTGGTACGAACTAAAGTTAGGATATATCCTTTGAAACAAAATAAATGAATAAATAAATAAAAATAATAAATAATTTCTTTATAAATATGGAATTAGGCCATCTATGGCATGTAATACCGGCTAAATTCGCCTAGGAAAAGAATTTCACAAGTCATCAATAGTGGTTAAAAGAATATTATACCATTCTTTAAGTAGAAATCGTAAATGTTTCTGTAGCGATGATGGTGGTGGATATCGATTCCTGACTCTATTCTTTACAACAGACCACAGAAGTTCGATGATATTGTGGTCTGGTGATTGTGCAGGCCAGAAAAGATGTTTGACTTTGATGTTCCTCCAACTAAAACCTGATAAGTATAGTTGCATGTATAGGAGCACTATCATCTTGCAAGACTCCATCTTCTGCAAGAAACAATGTTTGCACCGTAAGAGGAACTTGATTTGATAAAAGTTAGATAGTCCTTTTCAATCAGATTACCTTTTAGGGTTACCATAGGGCGTTCAATAAAACATGAGGTGGCTGTCCAAATCCCTTACAGATTTACCTCCATACTTGACAGCTGGCATGAGACAATCAGAACGTTTGTGTAGGTGTTTTACAGGCGTACGACGTCCTTGCGACTATCTTGCGTCTGACCAAGTGACATTCCTTTATCACTCGACTAGGATTTGCGCTCGTGTCACCATTATAGATGACGTTTTGCATTCACACCTGTTTCAAGTTGTTGTTGTTGTTACTAATCCCTCCTGATCTAGCGGCGCTAGACCAGGTCCATGAATTCATATATCCTCAGTAGGTTCATCAAATGGCGAGTATCAGTAATAAAGTCCATCTTAGATAAATTTAGTCAAGTTAGGATATGACTAGTCATGACCTGCTCATTATTACACTTTTTACAGGTAGAAAATGTTTTGTTTTGGTGATCAAATGTTAGGCTCCTCAAGTGGCCACTTGCAAACCTAGAGATTGCAGTCTGCTTAGCTCTATCAACCTTGAAGGCATCTGTTTAAAGTAACTTGAGCATTACTACTCTGCAGAAAATAGTTTGTTTCTGGAGTTCCCTCTTAACTGTAATGATTGATACTGAAGCCTGTAGATGCATATTGAGCTCTACGGTCACTTTGGATGCAGCTGTCTTCTTTTTCGATGTCACAATCCATTTCAATACCCGTCGGTCTCTTTCCTTTAGCTATCTCATTCGTACATCATTCTCTTTTGCAGAGAATTTTTTCCGTGCGCTTCGATAGCATAGTTCAAGAAACACCTATTACCCTGGAGGTTGCGCTGTCAGGCGTTTCAAGCAGAGAGGCGTCAACAATTTGCCCTCTCTGTAAATCTGCAACATCTCTAAAAGTCTGCAACTCTGACATTTTACACTATCTACAAAAAAAGTACGACGCCCACAGCTACATTACTGCTGCCGGACAGTTCAATAATAAGTACACTATAGTATATTTTTTAAAATACTGGAGGCCGGAAAACTTTGTTTTTTAAGGAATATGAAGTACATTCATAAACACCTCTAATATTGATAGGTGTTACTATTATTTTGATAACCACCTGTATATAACTAAAAACTAGATAAAATGACAATATCGGTCTTGTTTTAGCTTACTGTAACATTTTAACATATTAATTTATATAAATAACAAACATTTTAAATTCCTTCATTTATACAACATATTGTTCATTATGTCTAATTTTAAAAATAATGTTTAGGGCACATCACAAATTTTACAATACAGATTAGTTTTACATAGTTAGGACTTATATCAGATACATAGATAACTAGAAAATCCGTCTTTTTTATTTTCATTGTAATAACAGGTGCATTATAAAATAATCATAATTCCCCTAAATGAAGAAAATTTCCCTTAATCTTAAAATTTGAGCCATTTTTGAAGAATAATTTTGTACTGTTATTTATAATATCTTTTCGAGAAAACTATTCTTTTCTTACTTTTTAAACTTTTTAACGTCCAAATTTTCGTTTCTAACATATACATTTCTTTCTGCATGCATGATCCTAGCTTTTTAATTGTATACCTTGATAATACGAAAACTACAATTGCATATTGTATCAAAATCAATGATAAACTTAGGGAAAGAAGAATATTTTAAGTATCATACGTAGAATTCCACCGATCAAATATAGAAAGAAAATTATTGTTTTTCTTTTCAGCTCTCCATATATTATTCAACATGTAAACTACTTAATCTGATAAGATTAAATCAATTTTTGCTTGTTGGAAGTATCGAGAAAATTAACAACAAAAAAAATGAAAGATACTTTCATCGCTAATACCACGTATAAAATCATATTTCACCAAAATTACCCGAATTTGCCTTTTTAACACTGCAAATCAAACTATGCTAAAACTTTCCATCCGTATCAATACTCAAAAGACCTATCCGGAGTCCTTAATTTATCCGAATCTTCAAAGTCTCGGAATACATTTAACTGCATCAGCACCGATAGTGTCACATTTCATCGATGACATGACCTCGTCCCATCATATCGATTTACCATTACCTCCCTACAGAAAAACGACTCTTTGCTTTTTGTCTGTAGTCTCTCCATCTTTCACCAGTTTTCGACGAAATGATGAAAAGGTGATGAATTCGAGCCCCCTCCCAGCTAGCTCTATCCTTATTTTATCTGTTCCGCCGTGGAATCGACTGACTATGCGAAATTACCGGTCATCACACGGTGATCGATATCAATTTAGTTCGGAAGACGATGATAGCTCTATGCATATGGATGAATATAGATATACCCGTAAGTATCAGCATACAGAAAAAAAGGAGGAAAGATACAAAAAAAGGGGGGATGCTTTATTGTATGGTTATTTTTGCGTTATTTATTTTTTTTTCGTTCAAAAGGCTTTGTAGATGGCGTCAAAGAAGCTACCATTTTTCATTCTATAGGTTGCTGTTTTTGTTATTATTTGTCAGAGGAAGAGCATAGTGTTTGTCATTCTTACTTAGCAAAGGTCATAGGAAATAGCTCTTTCTTCCATTTTTATAAATGCCGTATGAGGGTGGTTTTATTATAGACGCACAGTAAGAATTATCTTAACTCGATTTCCCCTTCTATATCAAATATACTTTTGAAAAATATACTTTTCAAAATTATATTTGATATCAAATATACTTTTGTCGTAATGTTAAAAACACATAATGCATAAAGATGCTCATATATATTGATGCAACCCCTGTCATACACACACGCACACATATTTACATATGTATGTGTGTGTGTATATGTATAAATATATATATATATATGTGTGTGTGTGTCTGTGTATGCATGTGTAATATATATATATATATATATATATACAAGGTGCGCCCATAAAGTAACCGGACAATTTTTTATAAATAAGAAAAATATTACTCACCTTCAAATAAATTTATCTCCTTCAAAATAATCACCAAAGGAGTCTATACAACTTTCCTAACGTTTCTTAAAGTCATCGAAACACTGTTTATAGGCGTCGGAACTAACCGTTCACAAAATACGTGTAACATTTGATTTAATATCCGAGACGTTTTCAAATCTCTGTCCTTTCATGGATTTTGCATTTTTTTATTACAAAGGACTTATTCACAACGAATTTTTTCCTGGAAATCAAACAATTAATCAGTATATTTACAAGGAGGTGCTTTTTAGATTAAGAAACAGGATAAGGCGAGTTAGGAAGGAACTGTTGGATTCTGGGAAATAGTTTCTTTAACACGATAATGCTAGGCCCCATACAGCAATTTCTATACAACAATATCTTGTTAAGCATTCAAATGCAGTGATAAATCACTCACCATATTATCCCGACTTATCGCCTCTTTTTTCCTTTTAGCTTAAGATGGGAAGCTTAAGATGGGCATGAAAGGACAGGACAGAGATTTGACAACGTCTCGGATAGTAAATCAAATGTTACGCGTATTTTGCGAACGGTTACTTCCGACGCCTATAAACAGTGTTTCGATGACTTGAAGAAACGTTGGAAAAATTGTACAGAGTCCTTTAGTGATTATTTTGAAGGAGATAAATTTATTCGAAGGTGAGAAATATTTTTCTTATTTATAAAAAATTATCCGGTTACTTTATGGGCACACCTTGTATATATATATATATATATATATATGTGTGTGTGTATGTATGTATGTATGTATTATATATATATATATATATATATAATCTGTCACGAGCTTCGTTATTGAATTCATAGCAAGTAACCAATCTTCGGGTATTAAAACGTTAGTTACAGATCGATAGTTGATATACCTGTTCTGATTGTCGTAAGCAAAAATTACGAGCGGTAATTGAGACTAATTAAAGCTGGACTTTTAAGTTACTTAATGAAGAATTAGTCCTTGAATATAAAGTCCATAAAGAACCATCAACTATGAATGTTGCATGTGTAGTTTGTACTTGAAACTGTCATTGAGTGTCTCTTGAATGATGATTATCCCATTATCCATACTAGATAATGCAGGGGAAACCGTAAAATACGATTAATTAAACAATAGCTCTGCATAATCTTAAAAGAGATATTTAGAGGTTTTTTTTATGAAGCACACAGAGTTGTTCGATTATGATATAGTTTCATTAATATAACAGATAAGAGTTTTTAGTATTAATTCTGCAAAACATTGTTTTACATTCTTTCGGAAACTTGTATTTTATCTGCAACTTTTTTTGTCTTTATGGGAGGAATCGCTAGTTAATCTTTTAGCAATTCAACTAATTAATTCTCAGAATTTAAACACCGTCGTCATGTAAAATCATGTAAAAATTATGATAAATATAATCATGGTATTCATTTAAATGATTAAGTATTCTTTTACATCGTATTTTCATATCTTTAAGTGCTTTGTTCAAAAAACTTTTGGTAAATGAATGAACTTTTCGTACTTCATTCCTTGTAATGGGAGAATTTTTTAACTAACAGTTGCGGAAGCACAAGATATATCCAGAGTAATAGGGCAACAGAAAATAAAATGACGATCTGATTACCATTTGTTCTCGTTTTATTCAGAAAAACTGACTTGTCGTATTTTAGCCGTGTGAATGGCGAACGAAAGTGTTTAATTATGACATAACTTTCTTCGATGTGAATTTATGCGAAAAGAAATGCCTCTAACTAAAACTTTTACTTTGAAACTCTTGCAAGGTGATGTATGGAATGTGCACCTGTCACAAGAGGGGAAGTTCGGAACGAGAATTGCAAATACACAACGCTTTTTTTCTTCGCCGTTAACTCTAAAAAGATCGTTCGAACGTTGAACTCTGAAGATAGGAAGTTTCCCCTTAGTTTTAATCACGAGACGTATACATTTCACACATTGGTTCTAGATATTGGAATGTATAAATATATATTTCGGGGGCTATTTTTTTTTAAATTTTGTGTTCTACACCACCCAGCAAATAAGTTAATGGATAAGACAGACTGAAAATCCATTAAATGCAATGTTTTTTAATCAAAAGCTTATGAGATTAGAATATCTCCTGTTATACTCCTTGTATCCAAGACAACCTCTTGTGGGGGGAGAAATAGTTCTACATATCCTATATTATCAAGGATGAATTGAAATCAATCCCACCATTTTAATGAAAATAAATAAGGCAAACATAAACATACATTATGACATAATTCACTAATACTATTAACCTTTTTTTATCCGTTTTACGCTGATACAAATGTACATGTATTTTCAAACCGTACTCAGTTCTTTCATAAAATTTGACCTAAATTTCCCAAGGTTTTCAAATGCCATACAGAAAACTCAGGTTATTCAGTAAAAATGCTTTAGTAACCCTGTTTCTGAAACTTTTTATATTTATTGTACTCCTGACTGAAGTCTAATGTACTTCTACGATGAAACTACTAGATGGTTTCCTGGGACATAATTATCTTTTGACATTTTCTGAATATTTCCTTGAAAGTTCACGTAACCCCCAAATGGTATGCATAACAGAGTTTGAGAGCGACACGTTTAGTACATTACAGTATCTTTTAGCTATGAAATTATAACTATCCGTGTCGAGCAGCAGTAAATTTTGGAACAATCTCTTCTTTTTATTATTATAATACCTTAATGAATCGAGATTATTTTATTACCCTCAGCTCACACACACACAGAGACACAAACACACACACACATACACACACACACACACACACATACATATATATATATATATATATAACATCCGAATCTTCCAATTAAGTTAATAAGAAGTGTTGTAGACGTGTGTGTACCATATGTTTACTAAAAGCCACTTGAAGTACTATGTTTGCCTGAATTAATGATATTATATCCAATGGATATATACTATTATTACCGCTAAATTAAGTACATTAATTGAACTTTCTAATTAGATAGCAAAAATTAGATAACCCCCAAATAATGCATACAGACATTTAATTTGAACTACAGCTTTTAGCCGAAAAAAGTAGGCTAAACAAGTGAAGCACTCAGAAGAGAAGAAAAATTGCTTCATGTGTATGTAAGAATCAGTGTTTTCGGCTTTTAGGGTATCCAGTGAAAGACAGTTAATCTTATAGAAAACTTTTTGTATAATCTAGTCTACCCTGCTTGCCTGCTGTGTTTATTCATAATTAAGTCACTCAGCTTTACAGAAAGCAAGCACATAATGTGCCCTTCAGTATTTAATACGGGAGGGTAAAATACTAGCTATACAGATAACTGAGGATCTTTATTCGGTGTTTATATCATCCAGCTATAATTAAGATGGAATTAAATTTAAGTTATCTAGCCAGTGAGGCATATACTCGAAGTTCTCAAGGTTCTCTTAAGTCAGTAATCTTGTTCGCTGATCACCGAGCCAGGTCTAGTATAATACTTGTATGAACCGAGTTTTGAGTTTCATGAAGAAGAAGAACAAAATTAAAATCTTCAAACTTTTCCTTAAGTATTTGAGCTCATGATCATCTTTATCATAAAAGGCTTTGCAATCACTTAGACGAAGAAAATACATGTAGTTAAAAATAACGGTTAGCCTCCATAGATTTGTTAGTTATTGTGGATATGCAATATTTTTAATCTCTTATTTTAAGGGGGTCCAAGACAGAAAATTCTTCAAATTTTCAAAAAAAGTATTGCATTAAAAATTTTTGTGTTCTTTTTCTGCTTAAAAGGACGTTTAAATCATGTTTCTATCGTAGTTAAAACATGAGATATTAATTTTTTTTGCAACATTCTTATAGCAGCCAATCTTTGTTTAAACCTGTAAATGCGTTTTTCTGCATGATGGGTTTTTTCACCATTTCTCGTCTTTCAATTGTTATAAGTCAAGAACTGCTAGAGATAAATGGTTCAAACTTATAACATGTCTTTTTCAATTATTTTACTTTAATTTTAATTCAGCAAATTTGCAAAAATAGTTACTTTTGAAAATATGATTTTATAAAAATAAGTTAAATCATTTTTTTAAAAATTTTTACTCTAAATATTTTTAATTTTTTAAAAAATTAATATTTAAAAAAATATTGAATCAAAATTAGAACGTATATAATTTTTGTTTAATTAAATGAAAAAATTAGAAATTCGACAAATAATATTTCGAGTTATAACGATTTTAAATTACCCCACTTTTTTTAAAAGTTTTAAAGTTTTAAGTTTTTAAAACTTTATGAGAAGTTTTAGGATGGGATTTTGTTTACAAACTGTATGGTTAATCCTCACAAAAAATTCAAAGTTTTAACTCAATAAATAAAAAAAATTTTAAAATATGTCCTGGACCCCTTTAATTCTATAATCTACACCTTTACTAGGTTTTATCTGATAATAAAAGTGTTGCTCCATGTTCCGCGAGTAAGTGATATGTAAAATTTTCTTGGTCAATTTTTTTCGTATATAACGTTCTTCTTAAATAAAAGAACTTACATCAAGAGAGGAATTTATTGAAGGTCATCCCAAACTTTGAATATTACATCTAATAATTTATTAAAGACATTTTTTATAGGAAGGGAATTATTTTATTGGACTTTTGAAGTTTCATTAATGATTTATAATCGGAAATTCCGTCGACCACTGTTTGGATATAAAAGCATTTTTTTTTTGCTCTCTTCGCAGATAAATCATCATCTGTTTCAAAATAAAAGCTGAAAATGTATCGATAAAGAATTACTGTAGAACACGACATCAAAAGAACGTATTCTTAAGAGCATAAAATGTTCTTTCAGTGATGAGGTATAAATATTTGAGTACTCTGCCATTCGAGATCTTTTTCATGTTAAATGTAAGGATATATTCTATGTCAGAGTCCACAAAGTTTATGTGTTTATGTTTCTACTGGGGATAAGTCGTTTATTTATTCCCTCCGAGAATAGGCAGACAAAAAATGCGCAGCAGACTTTTGAACTTTGAATAGTCAATTTTATAGCTTCTTGGTTTAAAAAAAAGAAACAGGGTATATATACACTTTGAACAAACATAGGTTCATTTTATGCGATATTTTGGGAGATAAACGAATTTTATTTGAGGTTACTGTAAAAAATTTAGATGTAAAAGCTTAAAGAGGGCTCAAATTTTTCATCTTAAAACTCATAGATAAACTATCAGTATAGTTCAAGAACATATGCCTCGTAATGATTAGCTCTTTTTTGATGAAAATTTATCGAAAGATCTCTTAACCCTCGTGGGTTCCTCCCATTTCGGTTACACTCAAGACCCTTGGGGTCATAAATGACAAGACAAGTTTTCCTTCAATTAATTTACTGTGATTAATGCATGCTACATATATTTTTTAAGTTTACACACTTTTTAATGATAAAAAAATAAGAATAATAAGACGCAATTAAAGTAAAATTTAGTTTATGTATTAAAAAATATTAATTTTAGACGAAAACTTACAATAACTGTAGATTTATTGACAACTGTTACAGACCTGAAACAAATGATTTTTTCAAATGAATTTCAAACACTTATGACATTCTTCGCTACATTTTTTATCCAGTGCTCTTGGACAAAAGTTGAAAGTCCTCTTTTTTGGCATTTGTCTTCCTTCCACTCATATTTGTATCTACTGTAGGATTTATTTGCGATTTCTTAACAATTGCTGAGGCTGCTTCAGTTCTTGGGAGAATTTTTTTCTCCTGTAGTGCAGGTTTTAATAATTCATAACCTAATTCTTCCAGAAATTACCTTCTTCTATTCTTTTTGCTTTCATGGTATGAAGGGTTAATTTCCCGCCAAATCACAAAAGCATTGTACTCAGATACATCAATTATGTTGTAAAAAAGTACAACTGGCCAACGAGCAGTTCCTCTTTTACAAGTAGCAACTATTTGATCAAAAGTATCAACTGCTCCTTTTGTCGAATTGTAATCCATTATCTTTGTTGGTGTTTTATCAGATCTATTACCTATATCAGCTTTGTTGTGCATGGTGCTAATTAGAGTGACATATTTGTTTTTCTTTGGTGTATATGCTACTAATGTAGTGTCAGTTGTAAATAAAAAAAAATTATGTAATTACCTCCGATCCTTTCTAATGAATAAATTCGATGGGAAGTTCCGGCTTATTTTTTATTATTTTTCCTAGCATAGATCTGTTTCTTTTTAGTAGTAATTGGCCAAGTTCATATGAGGAAAACCAGTTATCGAAAGTAACATTATGCCCCTTGAGACCATAGGTCAAATCCAAAACAACGAGTAAAGCTTGTTTTTTCTCTGGTGGGCCATCCTTTGGCTTTCCATTGTATACTAGCACATTCCATGCATATGCAGTTTTAGAGTCACAAACAATCCATATTTTTATGCCATACTTCGGCGGTTTTGTGGCATGTTTTGATGGAAAAGGCACCGGCCTCTAAAACCGACAAGTTGTTCGTCGATTGCAATATTATTTTCTGGATTGTATAATTTAGGCAAATTTTCAACCCAATTGTCCCACAATTCTCGAATAGCAGCCAATTTATCACTCAGTTGCCTTTCTGGTCTAGTGTCTTTATTGTCAAAATGAAGGACTCTAGATATAACTTTGAACCTCTTTAGAGACATTGAGCTCGAAAAATAGAAGGTCTTCCAAACTGTTCAGCCCACAAACTTGTCAGTGCTTCGCCATGTGATTTGAAAATCCCAGGTAAGATTAGAAACCCCAAATAGCAATTCAACTCATTGTAATCCATTTTTTTTTTCAAAGCAAACAAGATAATATTTCTGGGGTCACCAGTGACCCCAAAGGTCTCGTATGTAAAAAATGAAAATTCGGGAAAAATAAAATAAAATTAATACAATATAATAGCATTATATTATATAAAAAACTAAAAGAATAAAAGTCACAAAATGTCATTAAAAACAAATGGTTGATTAACAAGATATATTAAACAGAAATTGCATTGGTGTCATATATGACCCCAGGGACCCTCAAGGGTTAATTTAAATTTGTGTAATATGTTTTTCATGTGGATTATGCTACTGATGATATTCAACAATTATAAACTATTTTACGTCGTAACTAATATTGAAACGTAGAATTTCGAATTCAAATGTCAGGACTCCGTCTGACGCTGTATCATCCAACATCATAGTGGTGTCATTATAATGTCGGGCCTTAATTAAAGAAAGATTTTGGCCTCAATATTAGACTTTTACTGATATATGCTATCACAGATATATTATTCGGACAACTGGCTTTTAATTAAATCTACGAGGGCACTTCATCAACTTTATAAATTGCATATTTAAACAAAGTAAAATTTTGAAAAAAATATATGCTCAGCAGTAATTGAAACATGATGTGCTATCTATAAACGGGGATTTAATTCATGAATACCGAGGAAATATTTAACGCTTACATTTCAACGAATTTCTTTGGAAAATTAAAATCCTTAACTAGGTCCATATATTTCTTTTAAGTGGAAATAAAATATTTATCTAGATAATAGCTTTATAATTAAAATTGTATCATCTCCTTCTGCCTTTTCCCCTACGCACATATACAAACATATAAATCCCTCTCTCTCTCACTCTCTCTTTATATATATATATATATATATATATATATATATATATATATATATATATATATATACACACAAAGTTGAAAGAGAAAAAACAGAATGAGCACTAAAACTACTTGCAGCCAGGAACTAAAAAAATGAAATGCTAAGAATGAAAGAGGTTTTCTGACAGCATCTCTTCATCAGCGGTGTCGATACTGTTTAAAAACCAATGGATTGTTTCTGATAAGTCTGATCTAATCAATAAACATACTTAGACACCGTACAATCCATGAGAAACTGTAGAATTGAATAAAGAGTTACTTATCCATAAAACACCAAGCCTTGCGCTAGACAGAGTGGAAGTTAAGAATAGGTAACCGCAAGATGACTGACGTCACAAAACTTGCAACCAAGGAGCAAATGGAAACACAGAAACTGACCTACTATGGAGACTGTGTTTTATGACAATTAAACCTATATTACATTAGTTTTTTATTATTATTACTAAGAGAAATTTATTATTATTTAATTTTTATTTTAATTTTTACTTAAGTTATTAATTTTATTTATTTATTTTATTTTTAGTAGTTATTTACTCTAATTAAACTTATTATTTTGATTTATTAATTGCAACAGAACAAACTATTCATTAAATCTAAAACAACCAATTATGTGCTTGGAAAGACTATCGGGTAATAATTACGTGTTAACTCAGCTATATATATATATATATTTTTGTTTAATATGAGTAACTTTTAATTTGTAAATTCTTAACAGCTGTGTTGCTGAAATATTTATAAAAAATTGCGTAAAATTGAATTGGACAAGCTGAATTTTTGCATCGAGAACTGACAGACTTTATTTGAAATTGGTTGGATATTCAAGGGAAGTCTCATTGACGAATGCCTAAAGATAACGGGATACAAATATTGAATGAAAAATCCAAATAAACGGCTACAAACATGCAAAAAAATATTTTATATTTCTTATAAAATGTTTCACGTCATTGTACTGCTGGTAGTGGCAATACAATCTTACTCCTCTATACGTTAAAATAAGCGTTTAGACGTCGAGATCATCCCAACAATGAGTGGAAATATCATATATAGTGGAATGAAATTTTTTCCCATCCCTTACGAACTATGCTGTGTTCTGTAGTAACATATAGATGTTTTTAATTCAGCAATATAATTGATTATAGTTATTTTACAGAGTCTAGTTCTGCATCAAAATGTATCTTGATTTTTTCGTTTCAAAGAGGCTCAAGATGTCTTTGAATCATTATACTTTGTCCTCAAAAGAAAATTTCAGCCGAGATATTGAATATTGTTTTCTTAAAGAAGAAGCAGTATACTTTATTCTCAAAAAACTGTTATAGTTAAATACCGTACTTTTCGGACCATAAGACACACTGGACGATAACACGCACCTCCAATTTATGACAGGAATTTTTAGAAACGAATATTTTGTATTTTGTTACGTATAAAAAGATATCTTCAATTTCTTAATAAAGATTAATATATATATATATATATATATATATATATATATATAATAGATATAATAAATAACATATAAATATAATATATATATTATATATATATATATATATATATAATATATATATATATATATAATATATATATATATATATATATATAATGTATATAATATAATAAAATAGTCAAGCCAATTTTAAGTCCATTTTTTATGTAAAAAGGTGCGTCTTATGGTCCGAAAATTCAGGTATTTAAAAAAAATTAATACAACACCCACTGAATGTATTAAGTACAGTCAATCTCTCACTTGCGGACACCCATTAGACGGATAAATTTTACCGTTAAAGAGGGTGCTTGGTGAAATACTTCAAATATTACATATTGATATTTTAATAAATAAATTTTAGTATTACGATATAATTTGACCTAAACGTGTTTAATTTAATGGAAATAACACCTAGTATTTTGTCTAGAAACGCCAATATAAGAATCTGGTCTCGCACATGTTATAAATATTGCATTTGTCGAATTTGAACTCTGAGTTTTAAAATATCACATGATTATCTTGTACGTACCCCGAAATGTTGTCCCTCAGGACATGCAAGGGACGAGTGTAGAATCCCTCTAATCCCTACAAGTCTTTATCTGATATTGTTTCAATGACCTTTACCTGGGGAAGCGTCTTTTGTCATTGGAATTCTTGTAAATACCCTACTCCTATGCTGTTACACGTGACTATAATAATAGCCAATGACCCTCCTTTTGTCAATGGCTAATGTTGAGAGTTCCGTCAAAGGGGTTCTCTCAGTAAAAGATGTGATTATCATATATTTCTACCCTTATTGTATGGGAAGGAAGTTTGCTTTGATATCTTGCAAGATTAAATAGTGTTCACACAGGGATTTTTTTCAATGTCGTGACCAAAGGAAACAATGTAGCTCAAAATACATCGATGATAATGCCTTTCTGTTGGGAATTTTCAACATGTCCATAAAAACTGTGGCATTCATATCAAGAAAGTTTAACAAATCAGCATTAAAACTGTTATATAAGTCTTTTTATAAATCATTTTCAGTCATTTTTTTGTTCTGTTTATGCCTATTGTATTCAAGTAACTGGATAGACATAGTAACCGGATTTTCAATTCTATAAAATTCTTTAAAAGTTTGCTACAATCAAACATTATAAAATGCAATACAATACTGCATATCTCTATGAATAGAATTTCATGTTCACATTGTTTTGTTTATGTATATTGTATTCAAGTATTGAATAGTAACCGGATTTTCAGTTCTCCGAAATTCTTTAAAAATTTGCCTCAATCAAGCAATATAAAATTCAATACACTACTAGATATCTTTATGAATAGAATTTCATGGCCACATTGTTTTGTTTATGCATATTGTATTCAAGTATTGAATAGTAACCGGATTTTCAATTCTCTAAAATTCTTTAGAAGTTTGCCACAATCAAACATTATAAAATGCAATACTATACTAGATATCTTTATGAATAGAATTTCATGCCCACAAGGAGTTTTCAAAGTACGGAATTGAAAAGAAAACTTTAAAATCAAATTTTGACATGAGAACCTCTACACTTTGATATATGAAATATGTACCTGACTTTCCCGCTATATAGGACGTAAAAAAAGAAAAAAATGTAGAGAGAGAAATCTTTTCGACTTCGGTTGAAGTTCGGCGCAAACCTACTAAGAAAATTTATCCGCCTTTCTATTTTTTTATGCTTGGTTTAAAGTGGTTTCTTAAAATACACCGTCAATATGAACCGAACTTCATCCACCGCTATTGTTTAAACTTTCAAATGAGAAACTTTCCATCCACTTTCTAAGCAGGCTGCGCTTAGAGGATGCAGATAACATTTGCATTTCAAGTCCTCTGTATTGTCTTCTATTTCCTTAAATAAAACAAAGAGACCAGAATCTATAGATTTTTTTTAAAGTTTAGTTTCTAAAGTTGATATTTCAGGAGAAAAGGTTTAATACTTTTCAATAAGAAGGATTTTCATAAAATAAGAAAAATCGGAATCTAAAATCAATGTTTCCCTTTCAGATGACGTTTACCCAAATATGAATTTATGAACTTTGTGTTCCTATTCAGATCAATATATACTCAAAAGTACGCCAGGAGTATTCACTCATGTGTTAGTAAATAACCCCGACTATCTGTATTAAATATCGAATAAGAAACATACTTATAATTTTTGTTTTCAAAATTTTATGATTTCACTTAACACACATATTTGTGAGACTGTGATACATTACATGATCATGTTTTAGTTCTAAACCCCTTTACTTTAAATTTATTTTTGAATCACATTCTAGGCTAAATTTGTTCACCAAGGCTTAAATATTCCTCAAAGGCACTCATATAATATAGAAAGAGTAGTACTGAGAGATATTTTGGGTAATTTGGGGGTGCGTCTGACAGTATATAAACCGCAAGTGTTAAATGTTGAGAGGATCAAGGTTCAAAGAAGTCTTCATTTTTAGGTAAAATGATGACAGGAAGACGTTACATGTAGTTATTTTATTCAGAGAAACGTGATATATAAAAGTTTCAAGGTGCTCTAGAGGTAATGTAAAAGCCAGTCGCGTCTGGACAGCATTTCAAGAATTCAAGCAGATGTCAGAGGAGAAAAATTATTTTACATTCAAATGTTTTCTCTTAAAAATGAATTAACCTTGAACTATTCTTAAAATTTTTAAGTACTTTTAATAATATAATTCGCATCGATTTAAGTTCTCTTTAAAAGATTTTAAGCATAAAAATCAAGTTTTTAATCATAAAACTCCCTTTATTTCTAGAGGTACTTTAATATCAATGGCAATACATGACATCCGTTTCCAAATTTCAGTTACTTTCGGTATAATGTGTTCACACGCACGAACATACACATTTTAATTTTTGTATGTAATGCAGGTATCATTTGTTTGAATACATATAGAGAGGGTAAAATGTGTAAATGTGTAAAAAAAAAATAATAATTTTGCATTTGATCTCCAAATAAAATACTATCCACTAACATAGGCTTTCAGTATTTTAGCACAAATTAAATTTATTTTCTTTTGTAAGATATTTTATGAAAATAGTACCTTAACCTGGATAAATTTTGTAACAAAGGAGAGACACCGTGTTTTTGTCAAGAGAAGATGAAATTTTGAACGGAACGGGATGTTTACACGACCGAATAAGGATACATTAAGTGAACACATGAATTCTGTTATAAAAGGTTACGTATTGTAAAAGGTTACATATTCTAAAAAGCACAAAACAAATACCTGAGGTTTTATGAGCTCCATTAATGTGAAAATATAATCGACAAGTAATATTATTGATATCCTTTAAATGGATACAGACAGAGAAATTTTAAAAGACTGAGTGACAAAGCAAGAAAAGATGTGAGCCTAAAAGAGGAAAGTCATTTGCAGTTGTTTCATCGTCAGTTCTTCAAAATGACTAGTAAACAAAAGCTACGAATGAGGGAAAAAGGCAGAGAGAGAAAGCCTAGGGCCCTTTCCTAAAACTGTAGTTCTTCATGTGTTAAAACAATGAATTAAATCAAAAATGGGAATGTGAACTTCCCATAACCTTTTTTTTGGATATATGCCTGGTGCAAGTTAATGTCACATATTAAGAGATCATCAATTAAAATTGAATGTGGAGGAAAAGGAAGCAAAACAAAATCACTTTGGACCAGGAAACAGACAAGTAAACCAGCAAAGGCATTTATAAATACAAAAACGAAAAAAAAATCACTTATGATATCAATTTTTAAAAAAAATCACAATATAGATAATTATTAAAATAAACTTTTAAATTATAAGCTTTAAAAAGGCAGAACTGAAATACAACAGTTATCACGATTATTTTTTTTAGTAAATTATAACGGTAGTAATTTGAAATTGTCTCTGAATGTAACGTATAACATTTTCCTAGAACTGCATAAATTGCTGTTTTTCAGCACTGCGATCCATACTTTCAAAAATAGTCACATATGAAACATGCGTCGAAATCTTGTGTTGCTTTTTGTAAGATCTACAATAAGAAGTGCATAAAGAAGAAAATCACCTGCAGGAAAATTCTTGCTTTGGGATTCTACGCTTTCATATATGAAATGTGTAACTGTCGCGTTTCAAATATAAAGAAGACGTGATTTTTTTCATCTTTTTTTCCAACATCAATCGAAATGTGGGATCTCATATACAAAAAAGTGTAGTATTCTACTTATTCCGTTTTTTTATCCTTTACTGTATTTCTTTGTTCAAAGGAGCTCCTTAAAATATACTTTATGTATAAACGGACCTCTTCATGCTGTTCTACTGTTTTAACTTTCAAATAAGGGACATCTTACCCTCCCCCTTAGGTAGTCTTCCCGCTGTGGATTCTTTATTCTTTAGAGTTTCGAATCCGTGGAATAATTTGCAATTTTTTGGAAAAGAGAAAGAAAAACGTGAAATTGTACGGTGATATTTCATATGCTGTTTCAGGCGGAGCTTTTGTTTCATTGAAGACATGTCGCACGCGTAGCATGATATTTCCGTATAAATATGTGTGGTAAGATTTCATACATGTGTTGGTGGACGTAAGTTTGATGTACCATTGTTACTCCAATTCAGCACACTTTTGTCAGATATACTGTGGTAAAAATTCTGCTACGGTTTAGAACCTAGCATGGGTAACACAATTTATGAGAAGTAAAAGTGGAGAATAAATTTACTTATCACATTCGGGAATGCGTGCTAGAATTAGGTAAATACTGTTATATTCCAAGAAATAAGTTTGCAGCCATATTTCTTTAGGAACTTATCGTAAAAAACAGAATGGTCTAAATCTATGATAAACATAGAAATTCGATAATTTGGAACTTGTACAATAGTGCATTGTAAAAGGTACTGAAATGCATGGTATTATACAGGGATTTTTCTGATAATGGGAAAAACTGCGGTCGTTTAAGTTGTTTACACCATCTGATTGCAAGCACTTTAAAAAAGTAGATATGTAGCGAAATCATAACTACACAACGAGCGACAACTTCTGTTTGAATACATATAGAGAAATCACTTACATTTATATAAATGCATATTATTGCGAATTTCTAGAAATATTTGAAAATATGCATCAAACTAGGGAATCACTAAAGCAAAAATAGCTGCCCTCGTCAGTAGTATATCAATAAAACGTATAATTAGTAAGCCAAGGCAAACCTAGAAATCGAGCAATTTTTACTTTTAATTATAATGAAATCTTAAAGTTATTTTAATCCTCAAAATGTTTATTTTCTAGCAACATAATTTTGAACTGGATATCTTAATTTATTGAACGCTTATCTCGAGGAGACTTAAGAAACTTATTTGAATCGACAACTTGTTAAGCAAAGTTGGAGTCAAAAATGTGCAAAGGTATAGGCGGTTTTGAAGGTTTAAATCTACAAAATTTTGTCAAAAGGGCTAGAATCATTGGTAATGACCTCTAAATATGACATTCAGCCGCATGAAACAATTTAACTCTGATGTAAATACTTGAGAATGGATGGGATTCTGCCTATGAAGTCATTGTTAATTGTTACTATAGAGAATTTCTTTTGTAAAAGAACAAAAGAACAACATCGGCACAGTAAAAACATCTTCTAATAAGAAGATAATGAAGACAAAAGCATGTGGTAAATTTCAGTTGTCCGATCCAAGTTATGTTTGTGTATGTGTTTTAACTGTAACTGCAGGTATCATTTTTTTTACCAGAAAATTTATAGTTCAAAGGAATTTTTTTCTATATTTACTATTTGTATGAACTTTTCTAAAGAAAATTTGAATATCCAATATGAATCGTTAATTAAAAACTGTTATACGTTCAAACTCTTTCAAATATAACAATATATAGTAAGTCGTAAAATTTTCTTTTTGTATTAAATCTTAAAGATTTTTACACTTTGTGAACTAAATTAATATCCCACAAAGTTATTTTTTTAAAATATTGAACTTCACTGTTAATTTTGTGTCCTTGGTATAGTAAAAATGTTTAATTTATTAAGGAAAACTTCGCAAATTGTGATAAAACAACATAATAATAAACAACAAAAATATTTAAAATACCTTAAATTGTTTAATTATTTAATGATAAAGGTAACTATATTTATAAAAATAAATGAAAAATCTCAGGACCAAATTTACATACCATCTTACACGTATGCTTTAAAATTTTCTTCTTTTTTGTCATTTTTCATTGGATGACAATTATTTTCCAAATCTTTTATAATAAAACAGAGAAAAACTCTTCAGAAATTCACTGAAAAAACGATTAATTTTTTTATTTTCGTAATACTTACAATTTACTTTGAGCAAAAGAGTTATTCTTAAAACTTCTTCCTAAACTTCCAAACCAAATCCATTAAAATGGGTTTAAACTTTTACTTTAAGTACGCTAATGATCAATGAAATGCATAATGCAAATTCACTGCTTCACTATTTCATTCGACAAATAAATCCCTTCTCATTTTAAAAACTCTCTCGAATAAAAGAACGGCAAAAATGTTTCACAATGAGATTTCAAAAGGGAAAACTTTAAGCATATAAATCTATTCAATATTAGCTTTTGAATGTGTTCTTGGCGTTTGATGAGCTCTGTTATAATATGGATAAGAACGTAGAAGAGAGACAGACAGGTTAATTGATATATATTTAGTGATATGAGATTCATTTATTTGAATTCTTAATTTAAATGGTAAGACTAATTTGTTCATTTTTTAAGACTAATGCTTTAGTAGCGTTATAATGTAAATTAGATTATGCAAAGACCTGTCTTTTTTTCAATATTATTCTCGAAGAAACGAAAAAAATATTTCTCTTTTAATAAACGAGCTACGAAAAAGAGGATTTAAAAACGAAAATTATCCACAGTTAAAACAATTGTCAACTTAAAGATAAGGAAAACAAATAGGAACATGTTTTTAGATTGAAAATTAACAATAACTAAAAACAAACTTCCCACTGAAATCTATACAACTCTAAAACGCCGTGTTTGATTGTTTTAAATCAAATACAGCAATAAAAGATGCACAACAGAGTCACTATTGCAAGGATAAAGATTCTTGGAAAGAGTAGAAACAGATCAAAACAAAGTTTGCCAACACCATGCCAAATGTTACCCTATTGTATATATATATATATATATATATATATATATATATATATATATATATATATATATATATATATATATATATATATAAAGAGCAAAAAGTTAAGTTATTATTAATGTTGTAAGATGTTTTAATTTCTACAGTACTTGGAGAGCTGATAGATAAAACAAATTTCGTTTTTTAATAAAATGCAACACATTAATTTGCCGATAAATGAAACAAACACGGCATAAAACTATAAATATGGTAATTTCTTGAAAATTTCTACGTATAGGTTTCGATTTTTTAATTTTTTTTTTGCACCCCAGAAACGAAAATCGTATATTCCGAGCAAATATTTCCCATCACAAGTCACTTTTGGACTTAGCGTACTTTCCCACGAAACTGTCTTCAGAATCATTCACGATGTTTCCTACCTTCATTCCGGCACGTAAAGAAAGAGGAAAATTCCTTCCTGTTCCGCGTTTTCCCTGGGCGTAAAATTTATTTACTTCCTTCGGATACCTGAAGAATATTCAATTCTTCTCGCAGTAGGAACAGATTATAAATGACGATGATGACTCGCAGAAACGCACCACAAGTATTTCTTACAGACGCGCCAGGTATGCGACGGGGATATTGTTTGTTTGGTAAATGTTGGGAATAATCATAACAAGTTTTGTAAACTATATGGCTTAGGGTTCGATAATGATATGGAGATAAATAAATAAAATGGTTTCCTGATAGAGTGGGTCTGCATACAAAACGAAAAAAGAGATTGATTCCGCATAAAGTTTCACAGACAAAAGTGAAAATGTATTTACATTTTGAAATATATTTTAAATTATTCTTCAGAAATATATTTAGAAAATTTGCTTAGAGGACGTAATATTATATATATATATATATATATATATATATATATACAGTGGCTCCCAAAAGTGTTCGTACAGTTACGATTTTCAATGAAATAGGGGTTTATCCATTAATTAAAATGAATATTTAAGAATGGGTATTTAATAATAAGATCTATAATCTATTCTTAACAAAACTACAGGAAATATTTTAACAATATATTAAAATTTTATCTTTAAGAAACCAATACTCAAAAAGTAACAAAAACTTTATCTCACAAAAGTCATCGTACACTTGTAAAAAATCTCTACATATTAGTAAATATTCTAATTTTTCGTTAAAATAATATTTAGCAGGATATCCTTTAGCATCCACAACAGCTTTTAAACGTCTGGGAATAGAATGCACTAGTTCTTTTCTAATTTCTGCATCAATGTTCTTCCATTCTTCTATCATAATTGTTTTCAGTTCGCTTTTCGTGTGAATGTCGTGTTTTCGTACTCGGACCTCCAGTTCTCTCTAAATATGTTCTATTAAGTTAAAATCTGGCAATTGAGGTGGTGTTTGCCAAAACTTGAGGACAATTATAAAGACACCAGAGGTGAACGTTGAGATCCGTGTGCTTATTATTGCTATTTTGATAAAAAACAAAGTTGTTTCAAATACCCAAATTTTGTGCTGATAATTTTAAACTGTCTTATGAAACATATATATACACAGCATGATTCATTATGCCATCAATAAATACTAAATTACCTAGTCCTGAAGCTGACATGCACCCACACACAAGGACGCCTCCACCGCCATGCTTAACCGTCCCTACTAAGTTCTTAGGATTAAGTTCCTAATTTTTTCTTCTCCATACAATTATACGCTCATCGGAACCAAAAATGTTAAACTTGCTTTAAAGTTGTTGTTGTTGTTTTTCCTAATGCCCTCTGGCAGGAATCGTATTCCAGGCCAGGCCCATATAAGCTAGCGGGTTGAGGGGTGCGGCTCCGATTTTTGTAGGGGCACCACAAAGGTCGGAGTCCGATTTAACCAGGTGCCACATCATCTTTGATCAACAACCCCCAGGTGTGACATCTGGTTGGGATAGTACCATCTCCCACCCTCTCTGACCTCATAGAAGGACTTTCCGGTCTACGGAATTAACGTGGCCATATCCGGCCTAGACACGGAGGTATTGAATGGCTATTGTCGGGATTTGATCCAAGCACCCTCAGCAGCGAAAGCCGATGCTCTACCACTAGGCTACCTACCTGAAACCCAATGGACATAAATTCAATTTAATAATCAAAATGTTTGGTATATATGCTATGATATAAATCAAAAAAGTTGAAATGTAGACTAATGCAGTAGCTAAATATCACAATTTTTTTTAATTTAATATTTTTAATTTAATAATTGACAAGGTAAGGAGGTAAAACTTAAATTAACATTAAAATTTAAGATTAACCACGTAAAGTGTATAAGTAATATAACCCTTTCAAATTTCGGTACGAGATCATCAACCTTCTTATATTCTCCCCCTATGAGATACCTATACCTCACCTCTGATTAAATAGATCATTTCGAAAGAGATAAATTACTGAACATATATAAATAAACATAAAATTAAAGCACCTTTTAGGGAAGTCGTTAAATCTATTTACTGCCCCATGAGAAAATAAATAAAACCTACTAAAACTTTATCAGAACTCGCGACAGATTGCGGCATTCACCTACATTACACTCTCCTACCCACATCTCAAATACAGATCAATAGCTCCTAATGAGACTTGTTGTTATGTTTCTTTCTTTTTACTTTTTTTATTTTTCTAAGGAATCTGAACTTACTATTTTGTCGCAATTTCTATTCTTTTTTTCTTCCCCAAGCAATTGTTCGTCTAAGTATTCACGAACATTTTAGGCTATGTGATTGTTAGTTTACGTATTATTTTATTTTCGGACTTGAAGCGTTGAGAAAATCAGCTATATTTTCTCATTTCAGGTTTTTATTATTATTCAGGGTATTTTTCTCACTTAGAACTGTACTAAACCGAGTCTCTTATTTAATTCACATGGAGCAATATGAATTTTAAAGAGATATAGTAAATGAAAATTATTTAACTAGATTATATATATATATATATATATATATATATATATCATACAAAATCCAAAAACCTTAACTAATTTCTAAATTCTTTTAAGTTTTTTTGGGCGTAACGCTTTGGAATTAATTGCGCAGTATTAAGAACAAAAGATTTGAGAGTAACCTAAAAACTAAAGTAGGTAATCGACACATCGTCCTTTTTAACCCACAGTTTCAGAGGCGTCAAACCTTATATAACGGCCACGGGACTCAATCCCAATGAACTAACCTGGGGGGGTCTATGGTCAATCAGTGCAAGAGTGCAAGGGTCATGTGACAATGACCTCAGGAAGTTTTACAAGACCCACCAAGGTTTTGGCCAAGGATTTTGTGAATTGTCGTTGCTCAACGAACATGTAAAAATTGAAAGAATAAACCCTTTGTGTTTAATGCGGTGTGTTCCTGTGTGTCCGGGGATGGAGGGACGACAATAAGATTTTGATGGGGCTTGTGAGCACCCCGGGGTGACAGCGTGCCCCACCGGCCAAGCTAATTTGTTCACGCGGGAAATATGTTGACTAACTTCGAACTACACTTTCTGTGACGCACGGCAGGCTCGACCTTTTTCCTTCCAAGCAGTCACCGCCCGTGCTGATGTGACATATATATATATATATATATATATATATATATATATACAGTATGCCCACTAAAGTCCCTTCCCACCCTCTTAACTTCGGAACGGCTGCTGCTATATTCATAAAATTGGTGTCTAAGTATAGTAAAGTAGCCATGCGCTACTGAATGAAACCACCTACCGCGCCACCTGGTGGAAAACTGCGGAGTTAGCATTCCTATCTCGAAAACGGAATGAGATAGGAAAAAAAGTGATTTACAAAATTGTAGAAAATCATCGATTTAGTACGAAAAGATAACTTGTGGACATTTATGCAAAAGAATAGAACGGTTAAAACGCGAATTTTTTTCGTGATTTCCTACACTGTGACGTCACGAAACTTGAACGAAAGGATAAATGATTATCTTTCGGGCAAAACACGACACCGCAATGTGCACAGAGGTATATCGCTTTTGATCCCCAATCAAAAGGACCGCGGTTCAAACCTCGAGAGTTTCATCCTTGTACTGATTGTCTTTCTAAACAGAGTAGACAATGCGTAGATCGTGTAAAATAGTGTCGCATCAACTCAACGCAACTTGCGCTTGGTGTTCGAAATTTTTGCAGTATGCAAATACGTAAGAAATGTCACTCCTGTTCACCTGAGACAGCTATAAAAGAGGCATCTTCTTGGGAATGTAGTATGTTGATACTCGTGGTCATTGCTAAGTATTCCAAAGCTGAGATCTCCAGTGAAGCAGTACTTCGTCAAGGAATTGGGGGACCAAATAATTGGGTATGGCGGTTTCGAAGAGTGGCCTCCAAGGTCGCCTGATCTGACTCCACTGGAATTTTTCCTGTGGGGATACCTGAAACAGCAGGTGTACGCGACCCCTCCACAAACATTGCAGGACCTTAAACGACGCATTACGGACGCTTGTGCCAACGTGTCACTCTCTATGCTCCAATGTGTGCAACGTGAGATTCACACGAGGATCCAAATGTGTATTGCAGCTGACGGTGAGAAGTTTGAACATCTCAAATAAAGGTATATTGTTAAAATTAGTTTTTTTTTCTTTCTCAGATCCTTTTGTCACGTCACAGTGTAGGAAATCACGAAAAAACAAATGCGCGTTTTAACCGTTGTAGTCTTCTCATTAATGTCTACAAGGTATCTTTTTGTACTAAATCGATGATTTCCTACAACTTTGTAAATCACTTTTTTTCCCTATCATGTTCCGTTTTCGAGATAGGAATGCAAACTCTGCAGTTTTCCACCAGGTGGTGCGGTAGGTGGTTTCATTCAGTAGCGCATGGCTACTTTACTATACCTAGACACCACTTTTATGAATATAGCAGCATCCGTTACGAAGTTAAGAGGGTGGGAAGGGACTTTAGTGGACATACTGTATAGTGGAATCTCGATCGATCGTTTTCGGATCCATCGTTTTCCCGCATTTATCGTTAATTTCAATCGGTCCCTTGAAAAACGATAGATCGAGTTTCAACTGTATATATATATATATATATATATATATATATATACATGCATATGTGTGTGTGTGTATGTATGCATCTTTAATGAATGAAAAATATTATTTAATATTGAACAAATTATAGACATTTAATATTAAACTATCTAAAAGCAAAAGCATTAGTGATCTAATAAAATAATCTCATTTCCCAGTTCAAACTAAAAAGATAAGATTTCAATCAAAAATTGAATGCTGTTACTGTGGACCGACTTAAATAATTTGCTGAGAATCGCAATGTTCTCTTTGAGGGGGTATCTAAATACCAGGAATAACTTTTACTAAGTCCCACAGATAAAAACCTCGACTTAACATTCCGACATCGGCTTTCACCTTGTTAATTGCTAACTCGTGCTGCTTCGTCTTGTTACTTAGCGAATCTTAACACCCTTTTCTTTTTATTTCTAACTTCTAACTTTATGTTTTTATACACATTTGGTGAATTTCCTAGAATTTCCGATTTAAATGTGAGAAGGTTATTTTTATTTTAAACGTTTTGTTAAATGCGAAACAACGGGATTAGTGTCTTCGCTAATTAAATTGCGTGTTGATAAATATGGGAAGGTTCAAGTTCCTTCGTTCCTGGTCATTATATACTTGATTCATTAAATGCAAACACATATTCACACATAAATAGATTCACATACCCATGCACACAACACACACACATATATAATATACATACATACATATATATATATATGTGTGTGTGTGTGTGTATATATATATATATATATATGCTTTCTAGACGCATGCTTAAAAATCATACGAATATTTATTTAGTTAGTTACACGAAGTTAAACACTCAAGGCATAGTTTTTGTAGTTTATATTTGGTGTAGGTTTTATCGAAGATAAAATATCACTTATTAATTTTAACTTTCTTCGCAGCCATCTTGATATCTGTGCTATGCTTGTTGTATCTTTCTGTATTTAAGTACTTACATAAATGCCATGCGCTCATGCATGCGCATTTAAATAGGTCATATCCCAATCATTTTTCTAGTATACCAACCTACTGTAACACATGAATACACTTTAAGTTCTGGAAGATCTTAGAGTGTATTCCTGTGTTAGGTAATATCACAAAACTATCCCTTGAACTGCAGGATTCGTCAGTCTGATGAGTGCAAAAATGAAGGCTGATCCATAATTACTTTAGAATTGAATGAAATTCAAAAAATTTGCGTGCCCCGGCTTACTTTATAGGCATCCTACATTTCTATTCTCAAAGATCGGAGCTGAATTTAGTTTCAAAATTCCTGAATTGAGTCTTTTTTTAAATTTATTAAAACACAATATTATAACATTTTTGTAATCCTTAACATGTTTACTAGTTTTGAAGCTATATTTCCTAGTACATTCACACTGTATTAAACTTAGTTTCATTATTAAATTAACTTGCGTACAGATACAGAAGATGTGCGAACCGGAATATAATATGAGTAAGATATAAAAATAAATATTTTTTTCTGATTTATTTAATACCCCATTGGTCTGTACTTACAAAAGAAAAAGTATAAAACTCAATAATATATGTATTCATAAATAGGTCAATGGGAATATATATATATATATATATATATATATATATATATATATATATATATATGTATGTATATATATATATATATATATATATATATATATATGTATATATATATATATATATATATATATATATATATATATATATATTGTAATGACTTGACGGTCCCTACGGGTAAATTCCAAGGGACACCCGTCTTTGTCATCTAAGGTGTTTTATCAGTGCCGAAAGGTGACCTTCCGTTTAGTTACACAAAGCCGTGTCGTAGTGACTCTTCGATACACTTCAAGAAAGGAACCTCTTTTGAAACGATTCCCTAGTTGACAATGGAGTCCAGATGAAAGGCTAGTGTCGGCTGGTCAGACGCTTGAAGGAACAAAGCGGCAAGCGGTAACGTAAAAGGAACCACCCAAAGAGGGGCGAGGATATATATTCGCCACCTTGATGTAAATGGGGGCAGATGACCTTTTTTTTACAGGTGTGAACAACCTCCATCGTCGGACGTGTGCCAGAGACGGAGAGCCTACTGTATCCCTCTCATGATGTCCTGAACCCCGCGAAATAGCCTCAGATAGTGCTTATCTTTTTTGTAATTATTGTATAAAGCCTATATTTAATCGGGATGCAAATAAAGCATTTTGTAAATATTAAAGGCTGTCAGTCTTAGTTTTAGGCAAAGTCCTTACAGACTGTTATTAACTGGTGTCAGAAGAGTCATAGGATATCAGTGATGAACGAAAGGATTACAGGTAGGCCGATTCTTTTTATCAGATTCTGGCTTTGATTTAAAAACTAAATAATGGTTTTGTATAAATGCAATAAGTAAAAATTATTTTATTGTTTTTTAAATGGTATATTTATAAGTAGCCATTTAGAGTTCGCATTAAGAACTAATATTTTAGAAATTTTGATGAATTAAATCAATTTCTGTGTTTTTTTAAATGGTATATGTACAAGTTAGCCATTTAGAGTTCGTATTAAGAACTGATATTTTATTTTAGAAATTTTGATGAATTAAATCAATTTCTGTGAGTTTTTTAGATGGTATATGTACAAGTTAACCATTTAGTGTTCGTATTAAGAACTGATATTTTAGAAATTTTGATGAATTAAATCAATTTCTGTGTTTTTTAAATGGTATATGTACAAGTTAGCCATTTAGAGTTCGTATTAAGAACTGATATTTTATATTAGAAATTTGGATGATTTAAATCAATTTCCGTGTTTTAATGGTGTATGAGTTAACCATTTGAAGTTCTAAGTAGGAACTATTGTTTTAGGAATTGTGATAAGTAAAACCAATTTCTGTGTGTTTTTATGGTATATAAATGAGTAACCAGTTAGTGTTCAAGTAAAGAACCAATTTTTGTTTGTTAGGAATTGCAATAAGTTTAGCCAATTTCTGTGTTTTGTTAATTGCAAATACTGTATGTTTTCTCTATTTTTAAAGAAAGTGAATTTTTTTTTTTTTTTTTGCTTTTGATAATAACAGTGTTTATTTAGTAATTTTTTTCTTTTAATAGTAACAGATATATTTAAGTTTCTTATGCTTTGATATTAACAGTGATAATTTAGTATTTGTGTATTACTGTGTTGGAAATCTATATAGAGCGTGGATTAATTTGAGAATTCTGTTTATGTGTATTCTGTATAAGAGTTCGGTATTTTGATTTGATAGGTATTGAGTAAATTGTGAATGTTTATATTGTGCGGTGCTAGTTTGGTGTTCATAAGGGCTAAAATTATAGTTCGGTCTAAAATTGATCAGTTTTGAACTTGTTAGTTCCGGTTAGGGCACATACCGTCGGAAGGTATAGCTAGTAGCTGAGGGATAATTTTATTGTTTATCATAAATAATTAATAATAACCCTAAATTAGAAACCCTAAATTTAGAAAAATGTCCTTTTTAAATAAGGGTAAGAAAGGGGATCTTTTAGAACTTTTAGAAGAGTTAGGAGGACTAGCTGACGATACGCTTAAGATTTTCGAAATTAAGAAGATCATTACAGAAAACGAAAATTACGTCGAAGAAGACGCTAGACTCGCACTAGAGCGTATTATTGAAGATAGAAAGGAACGTGAAGAGAGACTTCGCCAAGAAGAAGCGAAACGAGAAGAGAGACTTCGCCAAGAAGAAGCGAAACGAGAAGAGAGAGAGAGAGAAAGAGAAGCGAAACGAGAAGAGAGAGAGAGAGAAAGAGAAGACAAAATTCGTCAAGACCAACTTACTCTCGAAATAAGGAGACTGGAGTTAGGAATTAATGGAGACAATAGAGCCCGAAATGGGAGGGACAGAGATGCAGACGCAACTCAGAACATTCAGCTCCTTAAAACCATGCAGAAATTTGACGAGAAACGGGACGAAATGGGCCTGTATCTAATTAATTTTGAGAGAAGAGCAGAGATGGCGTCCCTAAACAAGATTGGGTGCCATATTTGTTAGGGGTACTAACCCCAGAAATTTCCAACATGATGGCCAGAGAATCGCCAGAACAGGCAAAAGATTATGACTACGTAAAAGAGATGATTCTCCAGAGATTTAGGATGAATACAGAAAAATTAAAACAACTGTTTTATCGCCATCCTAAACTCGCAGATAAGTCATGGAGGAATTATGCCCATGAGCTTAGTGGCTATTATGATGAATGGATAGCAGATTTAGAAATCACTACATTTAAGAAACTGAGAGACCTACACATAACGGAACAGATGAAGAGACGGGTACCTGCCGATATAAAAGATCATTTTTTGGAGCAGTGGATGCAGATTAATACTCCTTTAGAATTAGCGGAAAAAATAGATAAGTATGAAAGCTTGCAAGACAGTTTCCGAACAAGAGAATTCCCAAAGAATCAAAAGTCCACAGATAAATTTAATAAGCCATTTAAAAATAACCATAATTTCAAGGAAGAGAAGAAAGAAAAAAAAGATGTGGAAAAAGAAGCTTCTAGTGGACAAAACAAGGAAAGAATTTTTGAGAAAAGAAAACAGCTCCGTTGCTACGAATGTGGTTCTTATGACCATCTGAGACCACAGTGCCCTAAACTTAAAGAGACGGAAATTATCGCGGCAACAGAAACTAGTGGAGGAGACTCGAGTGGCGTGATGACTCCATATATCAGTCAGGGAGTCGTTAATGGAAAATCTACGTCTATTCTGAGAGACACAGGAGCGAGCATTGATCTGATTTCTAAAAATTTGGTACAACCCCACATGTACACAGGAGAGCACGTTTATGTCAGTGCACCTGTGTTAGATTCATCCGTTTGCTTACCTATAGCAGAGGTCGATTTAAAATGTGAATGGGGCCACACCAGAACTAGAGCAGCTGTCAGCAATACGGAATTCGAGCAAAAACACTATTTGTTAGGAAATAAAACGGCAGCCTTGCTTGAGAAGATCAACAGGAATGTAGAAGTTCCGGTGAAAAATACTGTGCAAACTCGGGCCGAAAAACTAAAATTTGATAGAGAAAGACTAGTCACGGGAGATGAAATAACGAAAATAGAGCAAGTGATCCCCGGATCAGAAGCGGTAGAAGAAATCACTTCGGAAGAGAGCGCGACTAACTTGCCTCTCCAGGAGAAACAAATAATTACTCCCGACTTATTAAAGACTTCACCCGAAGAATTTAGAGTTGCACAAAGTGAGGACGAAGAATTGAAAGTAATTTTTGATAGGGCGAAAAAGAAGACGCCCGAAGAAAATAAGTACGTGGTGGTAAACGAGATGTTATTTTACCAGAAAAAAAATAACGATGGAACCACTAGAAAACTGCTTATTGTGCCTCGAAAGTATCGAGAGAAATTAAAAAGACTCTGCCACGAACATACTAATGTTCATTTAGGCGTTGCTAAGATGAAAGACTCATTAACTCAGTATTTTTATTGGCCATATTGTCATTTAGACATAAATGATTACGTGTCGGCTTGTGACAAATGTCAAAATGGGAAATGCCCTAATGTTAAGAATTATAAGAAACATCTTAACACTGTTAATTCCCGCCGAACACCAGGCTAAGCCGAAGTTTAGTCGTAAAAGTTTAAATGTATATTATAAGTATGTTGATTAATTGTAGTTTCAGTGTAAAAATGCGATCAGAAATTAATGTGTATTCGTTTGAGTAATGTTTTTTTATGAAGTGTAACATGTAATTGTTTGTAAATTTGAGCGACTCGACCATAGAAGTTGAGTTTTGCTTTAAAGGAAAATTCAGGTGAAATTCCTTTGACGTTATCATAATATAACGGTTTTGTAGTGGCAAACGCCATATGACGGTTTTATGTATGCCGTGTTAGAATGCCTCAGATTGGTTTTAATTAATGTTCAATTGTAACATTTTATGTTCTGTTTTGTTTGTTGGATAAGCCAGTAGAATGCCTCAGAAAGGTATGGGCTAACTTTTAAATGCAAATGTGTATGTTTTTGTGTATACCTAAGAAGGTAGTAATTGGAGTCAAAATGCACTCCGTACGGTGTTTGAATACCGCAATTGAATGATTTATTGTGAAATCGATAAGTTTTGTCAGAAGAGTTGTTACGACAACAGATAAATGTAAGTGTTGTCAAAGAATCCAAGTGATTACAGGAATGTGAAGTTTGTGAGTTTTTTGATAAGGAATGAGCCAATGAGCTATTTTGTTATAATTTTATGTCAGTCAGTACTGAAAAATTAGACCCTAAATCGATTGTGAATCCTATAGTAGGATAAAATGAATATTTAAATTTAGGTCACTGATGACTGTCCACTTAAATGGAAACGGCAGATTGGATCACCGGTAATCGTGAACGAATTAAGTTCCCTGATCCAGGATCTACGGAATGCCGAGTATTAAATTGTTTTAGGACTATAAGTGTTAAACGTATTAAAAGATAAGTAAGAAATTTAAAATTTTCATGTGTATTAGTAACCGTGATGATATGTTCTGTATGAAGTTTAGGTATCCATTTTGGATTTGTATTTAATTTTATTTGTGTAAAGTTGTTTCATTGTAACTGTGTTTAATATCGATTTGAGAATTTATTTGTGTCATGTGATCACAATTAAGGTAAATTATGGGATCCCAGTTGAGTGATTTACTAGTTATAATGTTTTTTATGTAGTGTCATGTGTATGTACTAGTGTTCTATGAATTTAAAGTTTTTTGATATGACATGTATTAGTATACGATTTTATTTAAAATTTTTGCCATGACTTGTTATATTATTGTGTAATTTTTATAATTTCTTTGCTACGGCATGTTCTCTTATTAGAGATTTTAAAGTGCGTAAATTTTAATTATAAATTCCTTTTGATGTGCTTTTAAAATGATACTTTGAAGTACAGTTAAAAATTTTCTTTCATGAAGGTAAAGCCAGAGTTTGATCAAAATTAACGGTCTACTCGTAATGTCAATTGGGTGTGCATTTGCCTTCGGGAAAAGTTTTATAATTGAAATTGTCCTGAGAAGGACCATGTTTTTGTTCTGTTTTTTGCAGGTGAAAATTTCTGCAGAAAAACATCTAGGGAGGGGAAGAATTATAGACTGTAATGACTTGACGGTCCCTACGGGTAAATTCCAAGGGACACCCGTCTTTGTCATCTAAGGTGTTTTATCAGTGCCGAAAGGTGACCTTCCGTTTAGTTACACAAAGCCGTGTCGTAGTGACTCTTCGATACACTTCAAGAAAGGAACCTCTTTTGAAACGATTCCCTAGTTGACAATGGAGTCCAGATGAAAGGCTAGTGTCGGCTGGTCAGACGCTTGAAGGAACAAAGCGGCAAGCGGTAACGTAAAAGGAACCACCCAAAGAGGGGCGAGGATATATATTCGCCACCTTGATGTAAATGGGGGCAGATGACCTTTTTTTTACAGGTGTGAACAACCTCCAACGTCGGACGTGTGCCAGAGACGGAGAGCCTACTGTATCCCTCTCATGATGTCCTGAACCCCGCGAAATAGCCTCAGATAGTGCTTATCTTTTTTGTAATTATTGTATAAAGCCTATATTTAATCGGGATGCAAATAAAGCATTTTGTAAATATTAAAGGCTGTCAGTCTTAGTTTTAGGCAAAGTCCTTACAATATATATATATATATATATATATATATATATATATATATATATATAAGCGTGTGTGTATGTGTGTGTGTGTGTTTGTTTCTTTGTGTGTTTCTTGAAACGGGAGAAAGTTTTTAAAAAGTTTTAAATAACTTATGAAAGTATCGTTATATTTATCACAACTAATCATCTATTCATTAAACTTTATTCCTGTTGTAACTTTAGGTAAAACGTTTTCAAAACCTCAATATCTTCTAACTCAAGAACTTTCGGAAGAAATTAAATTAGATAATCGTAAGTATATTAGGGATGATGACCTTTACTTTCAATTAGTGGAAACACTACAACAACTTTATCCGGTAGCATTATCCGCTGCCGGATACAGGTATTTTAGAGATGGTGTTCGGTGAAATGGAAATTCCAGAGCAGGCCAAGATGTTCGCCAATCAGTTTTCTTTGACATTATAGAACAGATAAAAAGAGAATATCGGAGGCAATTGAGAAATTTAGAATTAGAAAAAAATTAAATTTGGCAGTGTTCATTTCAGGAATTCTCTCTATATTACCAGACTTAATTGTATAATTTTGTTAGGAAACATCTGTTGATTCTCAATCGTTTGTTGCGTTTTAGTTTTGTTCTTACCACTGATCCTTGTTGTTGTAAACTATGGAGTATTTTGTAAAGGAAAAAAATTCTTACTTCATTATCATTATATTCAATTCTTACTTCTCAATATCGCAAGACACATATTATACTTAGGAAAAAAATCATTGCCATATATGTTTTGACTGGGTTTTCATTTTTCGTTCAAATTACAATAACTCCCTCCATTTTATTGTTGCTTATCTTAACGGTGATGTAATTATAACATAGCGCAGAAAAGAAATTACAATTCCTTTCTCAAATACAGAGATCCCTGTGGATAATTACTTACAAAAGACATTTTACCGTCGAACCGAAAACTTCTGCTTCTTAGACCACAACCAGCGGGATATTTCCTCCTCCTCTGCTCTAGTGTTACTTCAGTAAACTAACTCTTCCCTTTTCCGATTCCGGATCTGTAACTCCTAATGAGACGAAGTTTCTCTTTTTTTTTCTTCTTTTATTTTTTTTTCAGGAAACTGAACTTGTCGCCATTTGCTTCCCTTTTTTTGTCTTTTCTTGTTTTGTAAAACGATGATTTTATAGTATCCGGATGGCACACGTTTGAAAAGTTTCTTAGTTTTTTTGTTTTTTTTGAGATTCGACTGGTTGTGTGGTTGGGAGAGCTTTTGCAAAATCGAAATAGTTCAGTGGTAAATGAAAATACAATAGGCAAAAGAAATATGATGCACGGCTGAACTTGGCAAAAACTTTTAATGACAAGCACAAACTACATAAAAAAGCATAAAGGGAAATTAAGGGTTTAAAAACCCAATCAAATATACAAGCATAGAACCTCGTTCAAAAAAGGATCTATCGTCCCGTATCAGAATCTATCTAACTAGTTCTAATCATAATCTAAACCTAGTAGCGCCCTTTACACGTACGCTCTTGGAGTGCTTGTAGCGTACGGGATTGTGCGCGGGAAAACTGTTAGTACGCTCCAAAGCAGCTTTCCCTTCCTCTCCAACACCTTTACACGTGCACTCAATCGCGCGGGATCGTGGTTTTACGCTGGAAAGAGCCTACGTGTAAAGGGCGCTAATGTTTCAGGTAGAGAGAATACGAGATTACCTCAGTCAACCATGGAGTCTATAATTATTTAAGCACAGTAGCGCTACCTAACTGAAACTTTCTCTACAAAGCTACGGATATCTGCACGAAGTTAGTCTAAATAATAATAGAATTTTAATGCAGTCTTTTACCAGTCTTTTACTGGTAAGTGACCTCAAAATGTATGTTATTCTCATAAATATTAACCATAATTTAAGACGTTACCAACATATTAAATAATAATGTGCAAAGTTTAGGGTTCGAAACGTCCTCCTTTTCATGAAAACACACAACGAAGGGTTTGCAAGCAATGAATAGATAAAACGTCTATTTTCGGCTGTGTAAATCAAAACAAAATTTATATTTCGCATCTTGGGGTTTTATGTTGTTTTTTACAATAATTTGATTTCTATCTCCCGATCACATGAAAGTAACAACAGAAGTCCAAATAAGCGCCCCGTGAAATATTTCTTTTCGAGGAAAGCTACATGCAACAATGTTGCATTTGCTTTTATTTGCTCTGTATATTGCCCTCATCCATCATTATCTAATAAAGAATTTTGTTTTAAAAGAATCTTTAAATTATACCTTACAATTTAATTTTCAAAATAATGTAGGTTTCTAACATATACGCTATTAAGGGGAGTATGCTTAATTTCAGTAAATTTATTATATTCTTAAATATCGATCCAACATTCTGCATATGGCTTATATTTGTTCATTTTTTTATGTTTACATAAAAATTTATTCTTAACACTAGAAAGACGTCTGCCGTCATTTTGACGGTTTCGGACATACTATTGAGCGCTATGTCTGTATTTATGGCCTCAGGCTTCTGAAATTTTATGACTATTTCTAATTTTACGCGAAATATGCACACACATTTACAAAATTATATTCGATAGTAAAAAGGGGGGGGGGGGGGGAATGTGTTGTATACCTACTGAGACTGAAAGCCGTCAATATGACGGCAATATAGAAAACGGGCAGAAATCTTTAAAATTATACCAGAAAAATGTTAGTTACTTTTCGTCTCTTCCCCCTTTTGGAAATAACAGAAATATTGGCTCTTCGGAAATATTGGTGTTGAAATATAAAGAACTGCACAAACCATGCATATATTTTTTAATGATAAACCATATCAGGTTGTCAGCTCGGCATACCTACATAAAAATATGTCTAAATATATACTAATTTATTATATATTGGTATGAAATAGTTCAAAATTTAAAGTATTTAACCATTTTTATAAAACATTAAATACTTTAAATTCTTGTTTTTATTTTTAACCGTCAAAATGACGGCGTTCAGTCTTTTTAATAGGAAAAACATTCCCGTCTTTCTAGTGTTAAAGTCTATTCTTTCCTGTAACTGCAAGTTTTAACGGAATGCTCAAGTTTTTACACGCATCTTTGAAATTGTTATAATGATAAGTGCCGAACGCAGTATCATATTTTAAAACAAGTGGAACCTAATAATAACGCTTATTACATGTCAGTCTTGTAATAAAGAGCTTTCCACTAACGAGGTTATTCCCTGACACAATCCTCTTTCAAATGAAAACTGTTGCAATTGTCCACCCTTTTCTTTGACAATTGGAACAGTTTCACCCAATTAAACTCTTCCTATCCGATCAAATGTTTCGAGGAAATTTTCATGAAACAAATGTATGTATCTCACTCAATTTAACCAGCTTATAACGTAATTCGATTTCAACAATTACTTTTCACATAAGGGAGACGTCCCTTTCTGACGGACTCAGTATATTTGTCAGAGTCAATCTAAAGCAATTCATAAATTGAGTAAGCTATTTTGATGAATCACTTTAGTGTATAAAGCTGCAATGCATTGTAATGTAACGGTGTATCATTGATATAAATCTTTATATTATGTCAAATATTTACGTAAGAATTCACTGCTATGTTACAAAAACACTTAAAGTCCTAACTTTTATTCAGGCGCCGGTATTCGAGACCATAAACGAAATTCCAAGTTAGGAATATATCTATAAATTCAGTATCATACCAGATAAATTTCCGAAATATATACATTCGACTTTTGATAAAAAGAATAAAAGGAAATCACATCCATTACTTTCATGGCTATACAGAAATAGTAGTAGTTTCCACGACATAACTCGCATATCATGTTAGAGTTTGTATTTTTATTACCACGTTTTTATTAACTCGCTTTCTTGTTTGTCCAGTACAAAGCTTGCAATCGAATTTTAACTAACTTCCCGACTAGCTAGACATTTGAAACTTTTAGAATAGCTCATAACACGATGACAATGTATTCCTTTAATACTTTTAGCCATCTTTAAGCAGAATTTGAATTCATTTTCAGTTAATTTCGTTTTGTGTGGTAAATTAGTTCAGAAAAATCCGCAAGGTGGCACTTCGATGGAATTAAATGCTTGCACTTTGGCGTAACGGCGTTTGACGATTTTGAAAACAGAATACATGTGAATTTAGTTTGTTTACAAGAATATTGTGCGAAAAATTTAAAAAATATATAAAATTTAGCAGTTTATAAAGTTTGAGGATAGTGGAAACGACTAAAAAATGATTAAAATTAAATAAAAGAAAGTTAAAAACGTAGTATATAAAAAGTTCTTTTTATCTTGTAATTATTTTCAATAAATTAGTTGAGAACGATAACAGCTCTGCTTGTATTCTGACTAACATTTAATAAAAAAATCGATGGCTTACGATTAAAGATTAACCATGCACCATTCATAATGCATTTAGAAAAGTTGTAAACACGATTAGCTATTCTAAAACAGCTACACCATTTTACAGAATTAAGTACTTAGTGGAAGTTCAAATTTATCTCCGGCAAACTTTCTACAACTTAATATTTCAGAGGGCTAATTTATCAATCGCTGATAAGAAGCTGCATTTAATGCGATTTCAACAGATAAATTATTCTTCTTATCTCGTATCCCCTTAATATTATCTAATTTTCCAATTACTGTTAGAGGATTTATAACACCAAAAATCGTCGATATCTTCAGTGAGGAAAGAGAAAATGATGAAATACTTTAAACGAGTTTCCCAGAAAAATCTTCTCACAGGGTTGAACTTTTTAAATATCATTGAAAATTTCTCGTATTTCTCTTCATTAATTATCTAATGAAACTCGCGGTAAAAATGCAGGATTGGAACACATCCCGATGTACAAAAACACACCAATTATTTGTTCAAGTCACTTGTCTCCCAGTTGTGCCAGGAGCAACATTATCGTCCCATCGAATTTCTCTAGTGCCATTTCCTTTTCTCTCTGTCTCATTTCGGGTCTGTATCTACTAATGAGACATATAGAATGGTTTTGTTCCTTGTTAGGAATCCGATCTTCTCACCTTCTTTTTTTTTTTCTTTTCTCCATTCCTGTCCTTTGTAGAATGTTACGTACTTACGACGTTTCGGTTGGCAGGAGTTAACTAACTATTGACTATTGACTCTTGACTTCTTTAGATTTGAGGGAACTACACTTAAGAGCAGGATTTGTTTAAAACTGAGTTACGTGTTATCTTTATATTTTCGATTGTATATTAAACAAGAACTTTTACTCAATCCAGACCTTTAAACGTAGCTTTGACTTTTTTACTACTTTCTCTTTTTGAAGCCTTTACGAAGAACTTTTTTTGTTATAAATTCAAAAAAAAAGTTTATTAGATATATATTTTGTTATATATCATTAGTTGGGATATATAATGAGTTAGTCAGGAGTTAACTAACTATTGACTATTGATTCTTTAGAATTGAGAGAAAAACACTTAAGAGCAGAATTTGTTTAAAACTGCGTTATGAACTAGTGTAATGAAGCGCCTTCGATTTTAAAGAAAAATTAAATTTCTTTTAGAGAGATAAAGTGATCGAAGGCTGTTTTCATCACATTTTGGTTAGAAAGTTAGGAAGCCGTCTTTGACTAGAGGACGGGGCAGTCGTCTTTGTGGCTTAGCCAATTTAAAAGCGGCGGTGTACGGTGGGGGTAGGTTGATTGCAGACGCAGATAAGGAGATGGCACCAGAGTTTGACGTTAAAGTAAAATACTCTATTGTAAACAAATTTATTGGGTCTATTTGGGAGGTAAACCGCAAAACACGTGGACTGGACTTTGGGTGGTCTGATTATGGCGCTAGGAAGGCGTGTATGGGTTATGGGATTATCCAATCGAAGAAAGGAAAATTGATGCTAAGTGGTGGATTTTTTAAAGCTTTCCTGAATGGATTAGGAGTCATGAGAAGGCGTGGACTTTCTTGTGAAAAAATAAAATAAATAGAAGACTTAGAGTTTTTTTCGGGGATTCACTTCTGCATGCGGGCCCGGGTTCCCTTTTCCCCGGTGCTTAGCATCGCAGGTGATGAAGTGTGGTTATCTTAACTATCGAGGAACAATTGATCTTGCCTGAGGAGTTTCCCAAAGAAAGATGTCGTTTAGCGGAGCAGAAATTCGGTTGATGCGTGCCGAGATGAGAGCCTCCTGATCGTGAGACTAAAATTTGTATTTGCTGATGACGGAAATCTGGTTGCTGCCTTCATCGATAAATAATTTGAGAATAGAGGTGGAGAGAATGGCGATTTCCCGTTGGTGCTCCGATTGAATCGTCCGGAGATGAAAGGAGCGGAAAAAGCAGACGATTAGATGCCTACGACAGTATAAAGATTTGAATGCCTGCTACCCGAGAAAGAAGAAAGGAGATCCCATGCCCAATGATGAGATCGTCACCCGTGTTCCAGTGTGGTTAGCATCCAATTCATTGAGTGTCAAATCATTTTTGTCTTGTTCAGACCCAACCTCGAAAATTTGAATGATTGAGTGCGGGATCAATGTTTGTTTTTAGAATATAGATTTTGAGAGGGAGTAGTCTTTGCCTTAGGTAAAATAAATAAATTTATGCTCCCTGAATCCAAAATGTGTAGGTTTAATTAAATACATGTCATTCGATATGAATTGAGGAGAAATGCTAAAAGATTAGTAAAATGTGTAAACTGTGTACTAAGATTTTGTGATTCAGTTTTGAGTTAAATTGTAAATAAATAATGTTGTAAATAAATTAATTTTATTTTATAACTTTGGAGTCAGACATCTCTGTTTTTGCAGTTGATCTTAAGAAAAGTTATCTCCTAGTTTTTAAAAGCAAAGTTATTTGACCTGTTCGTTTGCCAATAATGTCTAGAACTTTGGGTTGTATTCAACAAAATAAATATTAACACAATGCACCCAAATACCTATTTCTTATAAATAATTTGTACTAACCCAAATAAAGTACGAATCACGCCCAAAATAAATATTTAAGACAGGCAAAACGACAACTATCTTTATGCTTTCGGTTGTATATTAACCTTTAGCTTACGGGGATTATTTTTCCGATTCACTCTTTAGAACAGGAAATTTCATACCCCTTTGTTAGAACGGCCATATATATATATATATATATATACATACATACATACACACACACATACATATATATACGTACATATATGCAGTATAAAGTAAACTTTTATTAAAAATATGAATTACACTTTGGGGAAAAACTGTAAAATGGATGTTTGGTTCTGTTTATGATGCCTACATTGCTCAGTCAGCTTTAATAGAGTCCATTATGGCTTTGACCATTATGGCCGCATTAGAAATATCTTTCGGCAGGTAAGTAGAGAAAAGCCCTGGCAGTTTCCTACCGAAATTACTGCATACGTCTTCGATTACATCAGATCTTTGGCCGCATACAGTTTGATAAGAAATATTGTGCCTTGACTTAAATCGAGAAAGCCATCCATCACTGCATTTAAAATCTTCAATACCCATTCGAATTGCCTATTCATCAGTCTTCGTCAGCACTAGGGTCCATTTATCGGAAAATTTCGAGATCTAACATCCTGGAACCATATCAGTAAAGCTTTTTCTAGAACTTCTTAGGACGCATTTCCCATGCGTTTCCTTCCTCTAGCAAATTTTTATTTTTCCCATGAATCTAAAATTGACTTCTTGTTTTTCAAATTAGTTGACAAGGCATTTTTTTAAATTCTATAGTCAGCTTCTAACTTTGTTTTACATTCGCCATTCTCTACTTTCTTTAAAATTTCTACCTTTGTCTTCAAAGTTAGGGTTTTATACTTTCCACGTGTAGACATCCTGAATTTTTACACGTTCACACCACACAATGAGGAAGAAAAACTAGACCACATTAACTTGTCTGCACTGCAGTTATAACTGACGCAGCTCCCTAGAATCTATAGTAAAGACTAGGTTTTCTGAAATTCTAAGAAAATCGATCCGAATAAAGGAAAATTGCTTTTTCCGTTTAGCACTAATAAGAAGGACAATAGCTACTAACGTTTAGCGGACATGCAATAGTCTAGGAATGCAAGCATGGGCCTCTTTACACAGAAAAGAAATTTTGACACACAAAATAATAAATACAGTGTGTATTTTCTCTATTAGGAGGAAAAAGATTTTTTTTGTCAAATTTTTAGTTCGAATTAACCGAAGTGATAAAAATTTAGTTCGAATTAACGAGATATTTTTAACATTAACTCTAATACAAGTTTTTTGGGGCCTTTGGATTAGTTCGAATTAACCGAAAGTTCGAATTAACCGAGTTCGAATTAACGAGCGTCCACTGTATATATATATATATATATATATATATATATATATATATATATATATATATATATATATATATATATATATATATATATACATACATACATACATATATATATATATATATATATATATATATATATATATATATATATATATTTATATACATATATATATTTATATACATATATATATATATATATATATATATTTATTTATTTATTCTTGGGTCCGTATTCTTGGGATACATGCTATCCCACCCCGTAAGGAAAAGATTAAACAAAGACTTACTGAATCCAGACCTTTAAACGTAGCAATGACTTTTTTACTACTTTCTTTTTTTGAAGTTTTTATTGAAAACTTCTTTTATTATAAATACCAAAAAGGGTTTATTAGATATATTTTTATTATATATCATTAGATAGTCAGAAGTTAACTGGCTATTGTCTATTGACTCTGACTTCTTTAGATTTGAGGGAATAACACTTAAGAGCAGGTTTTGTTTAAAACTTAATTACGTATTATCTTTACACTTTCGATTGTATACCAGTTAAAGACTTGGGTAGAATCTAGACCTATGTAAATACCAATTAAAGACGTACTTAGTGGAAAACACTTAGTACGTCTTTAATTAGTATTTACGTAGGTCTGGATTCTACGTAAGGATACCTACGTACAGGATTCTCTGAAGACCAGACCACATCATCAATAATCAAACTTTTGAGTGGTTTTCTATCAATAATTTCATGTCATTTGTAGCGTTGTTTCTGATGAAAATATTAAATTCTGGGGGAAAAAAAATATTGTACCTCATTCTGTAAGGAATCATAAAATTTGAAACTTACTTCATGAACATCAAGTTTACTCTGTTAAAGAACTACAGATTATAGGACATTAATATATAATAAAAATAATATTAGGTATACACTTCGTTATTAGGAGTTCATTAATAATGAAACTTATGAGATTTTTATTCAATTATTTACTTTACATTTGCACTTCTGTTTGTACATCAAATCGTTCACCTTTGAAAAAATTACCGACTGTTCACAGTTCGGAATCTTAGTATAATCAAGTTTTTCACCAGATTAACCCAACAAAAAACAATTATAAAAACCCGAAACTAAAAATAATTTAAATATTAAAACAACTACAAATGATTAATATAATTTTTCAAATTTTCATGCTAGTATTTTAATGATTTCTATGTTTATTAACATTACTATAGTTGTCATTATTTTCAAATGTGTTTAATAGTTAAATATCTCATGAAGTTACATGTTATAACCTTAGCCGGTTTGAATAAATAATTTCTCTTGAAATTATTTATTCAAACATTGTGTTCATAAATGTTTATGTAAACATAAACATTAGGGGACATATTATTTTGTACTTCTTTATTCATTGCAGAATATGGTTAACTATGTTATGAGCCTTGAGGTTGTTTTACCACTACCGTGGGAATTTTTAGTCTGTTTCTCATGGGGAAGATTCCATCATGTTTACGATTTTGTCTATATGACTGTTTGTTAAACATATTCATATAAATGAAAATGTAAAAATTGCGTTGAGTATTGAGAAGAAATGCGCAGTTACAGATCTAATTCAAGAGAATCCTTTTAATGTTCCTCAACAATCTCTAATTGTTCCTTCTATTTTAATTTAACCAAATTTTAGTCACGAGTTCACAATATTCCAGTATATCCAGTTAATCCGGCAGTATCTTGTCTCGGCTTCAGTTTTACATAACTCTCACTACAACTATCTCTGAGTAACTAATCAACTCCTTCACCGGCGTTCGGTGTCTTTATATACCTCCACTGAACGTACTCGAACGGTCTGCAAAACGTCTCCTTTCTTTGTCCAATTACAATCCCAGCCGACCTGGCGCCTCCGGTCGTTTATGTCGCCAGGTGACTGTCTGTCTGAGGCCGTCTATGTCAATTATGTGCGCAAGCCTAGCTCTGGGTGGTTGTGATAAAGCGCTTTAGAATTTAAAGAAAAATTAAATTTTTTAGAAAAATAAAGTGATCGAAGGCTGTTTTCATCACATTTTGGTTAGAATGCTAGGAAGGCGCCTTTGATTAGAGGACGGAACAGTCGTCTTTACGCATTAGCCAATTTGAAAGCGGCGGTGCGCGATAGGGGGTAGGTTGATTGCAGACGCAGATAAGGAGATGGCACCAGGGTTTGACATTAAAGTAAAATACCCTATTGGAAACAAATTTATTGGGTCTGTTTGGGAGATAGACCGCAAAACACGTGGACTGGACTTTGGGTGGTCTGTTTATGACGCAAGGAAGGCGTGCATGGGTTATGGGATTATCCAATCAAAGAAATGAAAATTGATGCTAAGTGATGGATTTTTGAAAGCTTTCCTGAGTGGATTAGGAGTCACGAGAAGGCGTGGACATTGTTGTAAAAAAAAAGAAATAAATAAATAGAAGACTTAGAGTTTTTTTCGAGGATTCACTTATGCATGCAAGCTCGGGTTCCCTGTTCCGGGTGCTTAGCATCGCAGGTGATGAAGTATTGTTATTTTAACTGTCCAGGAACAGTTGAGCTTGCCTGGAGTTTCCCGAAGAAATATGTCGTTTAGCGGAGCAGAGATCCGGTTGATGTGTCTCGGTATCATAGCCTCATGATCCTGATACGAGAGTTTGCTTTGCTTATGATGAAAATCTGGTTGCTGCCTTCACCAATAAATAATTTGAGAGTAGGTGTGGAGAGAACTGCGCCTTCACATTGGAGTTCCTATTGAGTCGTCCCGGAGATTAAAAAAGTTTTCGATTGAGAGAGCTTGAGGACATCAAGTGCCTGACAACTACCCCCCAACTTTTGAAAAGCGCGGAAGAAACATATGATAGATGTCCACGACAGATGTCCACGACAGAGCTCAGAAGCCCATGACAGAGCCAAGAAGGCCCACGACAGAGCCAAGAAGGCCCACGACAGCCGAAAGATGTTGAATGCCTGCTACCCGAGAAAGAAGAAAGGAGACCCCATGCCCGATGGTAGCATCGACACCCGTGTTCCAGTGCGGTTAGCATCCAATTGAGTGAGTGTTAATCAATTTGTCTTGTTCAGACCCAACATCGAAAATTTGAATGATTGAGTGCGGGATCAATGTTTGTTTTTTAAAAATATAGATTTTGAGAGAGAGTAGTTCTTTGCCATAGGTAAAATAAATAAATTTATGCTCCCTGAATCCAAAAGGTGTAGGTTTAATTAAATACATGTCATTCGATATAAATCAAGGAGAAAATGCTAAAAGATTAGTAAAATGTGTAAACTATGTACTAAGATTTGGTGATTCGGTTTTTGAGTTAAATTGTAAATAGATAAGGTTGTAAATAAATCAATTTTATTTTGTTACATTGGAGTCAGTCATCTTTGTTTTGTGTAGTTGATCTAAAGGAAAGTTTTAGAAGCAAAGTTTGTTTGACCGGTTCGGTTGCAAATCTGTCTTGAGCTTTGGGTTGTATTTAACCAAATAAATCTTAAAAACACAACGCACCCAAATATCTATTACTTATAAATAATTTGTACTAACCCAAATAATTTACGAATCACGCCCAAAAAATAAATATTTGAAGACAGCAACACGACAGTGGTCTTCTTGGAATTTCCACGTGCAAAAATAATTTGTATTATACGGGAGTCGTTACAATTTATATATATATATATATATATATATATATATATATATATATATTGTAACGACTCCCCTATATATATATATGTGTGTGTGTGCGTGAGCTTGTAATATACCTGGCCATCTCTATATACATATTATAATTACAGAAATCTCACTAAAACTGCATTTAAACTTTCTTGTGACAGAAAACTAATTAAAGTAGTTGCGCTAGAAAATATAGAAAGTAATAAACTTGCATATTTCGGCTCATTTTTTTAGAGCTGAAAATTGAATTTTTCTCTAGATATGTGCATAACTCGTTTCTTAAACTGTTAAATTATTAAAATTATAATCTGCCCGTAATAAGAATCCTAAAACGGTAAATTAAATTTCTGTACAAATGAGTTTTCACCGTGTATGTTTCTTAACCGAACTGCTTGTTTATGCAGTCAAGTCGTAATCTTTTACCCACCAATGTCTTTCAACCTCACCAAATTCTACTTAAAATGCAGGTTTTAATTTGGTAAATGAACCGCTCGAATTTTATGTTGCAATTATGCCTTACATATTTGTAAGGTTTTATAGTTTAAGTAGTAAATATAAGCGGCAAGTAATTAATGCTCTAAATTGCTATCGAGTGTCCGTTAATATCCTTATGGCGTGCTACTGTATTTCGTGCAAGGCAAGCACCATTTGCATCTAAATCCAATTAATCTCTGAAGTATGTGATACCACTTCTTGTACCTTTGTTCAACATTAGACCTTGTAAGACAGGATGACGTAGCTAAATTTTAATTAGTAGGATTTACTATCGATTAGAGGGGTTTGCTTTAGTATCAGGTTGCTGTCTAATTTATAAGGTATATTAGAGAATGGTGGAATGTGCATTGCCAGGCACATATTCCTTAATTTAAGAAACTGAGGGAGGGGGGAAGTGAAAGACGTATATGAATGTAAATTATGTTTGTAGGACCATAATCAATGACATAAATTTCTTTTTTTTTATATTTGCGTTTGTTTCCAAATGAGTTTACATATAACGAGTACATTTATATTCTATACAAATAAGTAATATAAAAGGAAAAAATATTATCTCCTTCATTCAGTTCATCTAATAATCAAATCTATCTAGGCATAATTTGTAATTTTTACAGGCTTTTTTCTGGAATTTTTTTTTCTGAAATCTTTTAAAATACCTTTATTGGAGCATATTATTGATTATAACTGTATAAGACTCTATATTCTCCCAGGCAACTTCTATGACCCATATGAAACAATTTTTTTAAAGATATCGATACTTTTGAGGGATTGGGTTAAAAAGGAACATATAAACTTTCACAAATGAACATAAAATTGTGCGGATTTTTCTTGGAGAGAAGAAAAATGTAAATAACTTTTCTGTCTCACAGATGATGCTGCAGCGAAATCTTAAATAAACGACAGGAGAAATGAAAAATTCAGATCTCTAGGTATTTATTTGACAGAGTTGTGCAACTTAAGTTGTAACTTGTAGTGTATATACGTTTCAACAGAAGGTGCAGCATCTTTTATAGCTGACATTTCAAGATTATCCCTGTTCATCTTTGCGCCATCTAGCGTTTCGAAAAAGTAAAAATAAAATTTATTGAAATATTTTCGTTGAATATTCTAGGTCATGCTATCTAGCAAATTCATTGTCATCCTTCCTTGTCACGTAAGGATGAATTAGTTTACAGACACACACACACACACACACACACGCGCACATATATACACACACATACACACACACACACACACACATATATATATATATATATATATATATATATATATATATATATTATATATGCATATATATACATATATATATACATATATATGCATATATATACATATATATATATACATATATACATATATATATATATATATATATATATATATATATATATATATATATATATATATATATATATATATATATATGTATATATATATGTATGTATATATATTGGGGGGGGGGTCACTAGATAAGCTATATACACTTTCTAAACAATGATTTTCAAAAAGAAATTCAGTTATTTTTTTTTCAAAAGACACAAAACTATTGCCATTGAAATATTTCTAATACATATCGTTGTTGTGTGCATGAAAATTGTAAAGCAGAGAATACAAAAGATGTCCTGTTAAACGCTTATGTGAGAATATCGTCTTTTGACGATAATGAATTGCTACAACTGTTCTCAAAATGAACAATAACATTATTATCTTAGTGTAGTAATGGTCGACTTTTATAATCATGTTTTCTAATCCCTTTTGATAACATTTTTTTAAAAAGTTTGAAATTTTTGTTAACTGTTTGGTTAGTCATTCTAAAAATTTTAATTTAAGTCATTTCAGTAATAACAACTAAAATGGTCGATAAAATGAATTTTTTTTAGTCAGATGCTAAAGTACACCGATTTTATATGTTAATGATATACGTTTATTTCTTTATACATTATAGTTATTTATATTAGGGGTTGGCGAGGTAACGGCGGATGAAAAAATCAATGCACTAAAGCAGGGTAATTGTTTGAGTATTGTTGCATATATGTGTTTCATGCATTGTCATGACATTGTCAAGTTTCAAGGCATTGTCATGAACTATTCCCAATTGAATCTTTATAGATTAGTGACAGCCAAGAGCTAGGATATTAAGGGGTACTTAAAGAAAATCATACAAAATTTCCCAATTTTCAGTACAGTTTTAACTGCTTATTACTGTAGGATGCTGTGTACTAACTCAATTGGATTCGCTCACCTCAATGTTAACCTATGGAGAAAATATGTCCAAGGATTGCCGAGTTCGATTTAATGATTTTATTTTTTACAATTGTACTCTAATAGAGAAATAAATTTTTCACTCTGGGGCATTTTTCGTTTAAAAAAAAATATTATTTTAAAATTTAAATTGTTCGAGGGAAAAATATCTGGTATAGTGTGTTTTAAACGCTCATCAATTCCTTTGGTGGACAAAATTCATAAAATTAATCCTGTTGCAAGGTGCAGAACAGTTCAGGTTATCCGAAAATACCATTTTTATTGTATTACTAGCTGAATACCCGTACTTCGCTATAGAGTACATTCAAATTAAATACAACGGTCAATGTATACAATTAATGCCAAAAAAGAAATAAAAATATATATTTTTAAAAAAATCGAAAAGGATATTTTTGTAGACTAAAAAATGTAGAAGAAAATATTCAAATTAAATCTAATATAACACACTAACGAGTATAGTACAGTTAATATAGTACAGTTTGAAGATCATTTCTTTTACTGTATTTTAATATTTTTTGGGGTAATGTCCAATCGTCTGCGGCATTAGAAAGAAAAAAAATATTTTTCTAGTTAATTTATTTCGTTGTTATGCACATGACGCAAAATCAGTTTAAAGGATCCCAAAAAGAAAAGAAACCACATGATCAGCATTTAATAAATTTTAATAATTAATCTATAAACTTCCCCAAAAATCAGAAAATGGAGGTAAAGATTCGAAAAAGAGATTATTATTTTAAATGCAAACTTAAAAGAATGTTACAAAAACAACTTAAAAATTTAATTTAAAAAATCTAAGAAGAATTTTTCAAAAATCTTTCTTAGTGCACCCCTACACTATCAGAAGAATCGCCATGCAAAATTTCAACCCTTTAGGTCCAGTGCTTTGGTCTGTGCATTATCTGTCAGTCGGTCAGTCAGTTATGGAACTGTTTTATATATATAGATCAGCATTTATGTAGCTGTAAATAGTAGACAAATTTTCTCCATGGGTAAACATTGAGATTAAAGAATCCAATTGCGTTAGTACACAGCAGCCTTAAGTCTGTTCATAGTTGATTACTTAAGATTATTATTTTTTTAAATAATTCTTTTAGTGTGTGCATGTTTAAATGCAGTTTATATGTATTGACTTAAAAACTCAATGTTTTAACTGTCACAGTATCGAGGTAGTTAAGAGGAGGGAAATAAATTATGTGATTCGAAAACTGTTCAAGACTTCTCGAAATTTTTAATTTAGTTTTGATTGTAAGACAGTTAACGAAATTAATCTCAGCTGAACTTGAGCACTAAACAAGAAGTGAAATACACCATTTTAAATGAAATTAACAGAAATGAGTAAGTTAAATCACGCTCTTATATTCCACTGAGAAGTGATGCTTTGGAAATTTTAATTGGATTGCAGGTACCTTCATCCGAATATCCACTTCTTTCACTCCAGCAAATTATCAGTGAGTGCGTAGGTTGAGATTTCAGCAAATCTAGATCCTGATTCTTAATCTGGGCCCAAACAGCCATACTCCCCAGCCCCCCATAGTCACATGACCTTTTTCCCATCCTAGAGGGAAAAGAAGGATTACTGGTAATCGGGGGTTAAATCCCCACATAACCCCTCGGCACTTCAGCAGGGATCAACCCCGGGCTCAAAATTCGTCCTGGACGAGCTCAAAGTGGACTTTAAGCCTTTAAGTAGGAGTTGAAGGGGGTCTTGATTTTAATTGAATTTGTAAAAATCCCGAGGGAAGTCATGCATGCATGAGAGTGATTAGGCCTTTTTTTTAATCATTTTTGGTGACGGAGGCTCTTACTGAACCATGAATTCAATGGATTAGTATTAAAATAGCTAGCGGTGTATTTATGTTTCATTCCATGTATCTGCTCCTTAACTGTGATTCATATTAATGAAATTATTTACACTGCTAGTGCTAATAAGAAAGCAAATATCAATTTACTTGTTATATAGTGATAATTCTTAAAATGTAACTTTTACGCAAAGAAGCAAAAATGAATATTCTTTGCATCGTCATGTTATATGCGACGATAATTCTTATAACGTAACTGATGCAAAGAGTACAGAATAACTATTCTTTTGTAGGAAGTTCATTTAATAATATTGCTTGATATATCTTCTGGTTAAAGAATAAGATCTCCTTTATATATTACCATAACAAATTGAGATGGGGTATATACTGCTATTTATCCATGCTCGGGGCTGACAGTATTGTTTTTTAATATAAAAAAAAGTAGGGAATGTATTCTTTTATGAAAATTCTTTCCCTATTTACTCTTTATGTAACATTCTTCATAGACTGATGATAATTTCTCTTTCTCTGTATATATATATATATATATATATATATATATATATATATATATATACAGGAATACTCCGACGTACGCAAACTCGGAGTTACGCGATTTTTGACTTTACCCGTTTTCCCCTTTTCAAATCTTGGGATGAAATTTCCTAAAAAACTTTAACACTAGAAAGACGGAAATTTTTTCTTACTAAAAAGAGAGAACCGCATCATTTTGACGGTCAAAAATAAAATTAAGAATTTAAACTATTTAATTTTTTTAAATGGTTAAATACCTTAAATTTTGAACTGTTTTATACCAATATATAATAAATTAGTATGTTTTTAAATATACTTTTATGCATGCATGCCGAGCTGACAACTTGGCATGGTTAATCCGTAAAAATATTTGCATGGTTTGTGCAGTCCTTATTTTTCACCACCAGTATTTCCGTAGAGCCAATATTTCTGTTATTTGCAAAAGAGGGAAGATACGAAACGTAACTAACAATTTTCCGGTATTATTTAAAATATTTCTGCCTGTTTTCTGTATTGCCGTCAAATTGACGGCTTTCAGTCTCAGTAGGTATACAACACATTCCCCCCCCCCCCCTGTTTGCTATCGAATATAATTTTGTAAATGTGTGTGCATATTTCGCGTAAAATTAGAAATAGTCATAAAATTTCAGAAGCCTGAGGACATAAATACAGACATAGCGCTCAACAGTATGTCCGAAACCGTCAAAATGACGGCTGCCGTTTTTTAGTGTTAAAGTGTCTGGGTGAAACCTTGTCCAATATTTTTTTAAAAACGAGACAGAAATAACGCCTGAAACTGATCATATTGCTCTTGCTATAGGCGAAGTTGTCGATCTTGCCAGGCAATTGATATAGAAGTCTATGGAGATGATGTCATCAAGCTGTTGGATTCTCATCTTGAGGAGCTGACTGTCGATGATCTAATAGAGATGCACGGCCAAAGCATCACTGAAGAATCCAACATTTCAGATCCAATTCCTCAAGAAAACCTAATGACAATTATAACTTGACCGAGGGTCATAGCGCAATTGAGAAAAGGTTACAGATTTCAGAGAATAAAAACTCTAATAAAGATAGCATGTTCACTACAAAGCAAGGAATAAAATAAATGTTTGTCTGCTGTGAAGAAATTCTTCGCGAAAAAAAAGGCATTAATATTGCAGACTACTTTGGATTGGATATATTAAAACCATCAATATATATATTTTAATATCTTGTACATATGTATAATAGTAATATGTAATACAATATTTTAATTTTAATGCAATATTTTTCTTTTAAACTAGTGTTTTTACAAATGTTTTGTCCCTATTAAACAAAATTTATATGTATTTATATGACTTGTACCCAGACTTACGCGATCTTTTGACGGTCCAACCTATCACTTAACTTCGGGTTATTACTGTATACACATATATATGTATGTATAGATATATATAATTCCTTTTAAATCGATAATCTAACTTTTCGAGATTCTCATTCGCAAAGTGGTCATGAAAATGTATTTTAGGCTCAGATAAATAAAATATACAAGGTGGTTCAAAAGCTCCTAGTGATTTTAAAATCAGTGACTACTGAAATATTACCTGACGTAACATTACACAGTAAAGGAGAATTTCGGTTAAAATATTGGAAGCGCATCAAATACGTTAGAATATATAGTGAGATGGCGCGATATTTCGACTGAATGATTTAAAGCTTCCCCAAGTAAAATTTGTTAGATTTTAAGTTATTTAAGAGATACGCAATAGCTACTAGTGACTGGTTTTACTTGTAATTACGTGTTCCCCCCCCCCCATGATAAGCTTTCTATGGCTAAAGAACTTTTGCTTGTCGGCCGCTGTGGCCCAGTTGCCAAGAGCAGCGGGCCAGTGATCTGAAAGTCCCTGGTTCGATGATCGTCGCTGCAAATCCACCGCCGTGTTCACTAGTGGTGGCCGGAGCACGTAAAATAGGTCGTGGCTACAATGTCCTCCAAGTTCTCAAATTTACCTCTGGAGGTGCGAGGTCAAGTGTTCCGGTCTCGTCACTTGACTCGGTTGAAAATTACGGGACCGGTCATTTAGTCAAGTCGGACTCCGACCCTTGTGGTGCTAATTCAAAACAGGAGCCCCCCCCCCCTTTTCTGCCCAATATTCTATTAGGAACTGGTGAATGGAACCACCAACCAGGGGGCATTAGCAACAATAACAACAACTTTTGCTTATTGAATAGCGCTTTATCTTGTCAGCAATATATTCCCCAACACATGAATCTTTTAAGTGACATGTTGATAGCCTGATGGATTTACAAGGGTAAGTACGTTTATAAAGAATACATATTTAGGAACTAGAAGGCTTGAATTATAGAAATTTATAACAAATTTTTTATGCTTGATAATATATCATGGAAATTTCTGCTTATAGTTATCCTGAATTATATCATAAATTAAAGCATTCTAATATTCAAACATAAAACTTATGCCCCTAAAATTCTCAGCAATATTTTTTTCCAGAGATTTCTAGGATGCCATTAAGTGAATATTAATCCCACAGATAGTTGTAAAAGGAAAATTATAAAAAAGAAATCAATGTCCTATTTCAGGCGATTTGTAGAATATATATTTCTTAGATAACTATCTGTTAAAATTTTCTACTTTTGTACTCATTTTAAAAGATTTACACAATATACTTTTCAGGAAAGGATATTAATGAATTTATTATATATAACACTTAAGTATCTTGTGCCGTTACTAAGTATTTAGTAAATTACAAACTGAAAAACTTCTTATATACCAGCCGGGCTTCGCCTAGCTACGCTAAGGCCATCCGTCCACCAGACAGAAAGCCTTTAAATTTTTTTCACTTTTAACTGCCAAAAAAATCCCCCCAAGAAATCAGTATATCTTCAAATGATCTATTTATGATTAAAAAGTTTGAATTAAAAGTATGAAAAATAAAAAAAAGAATTAAAAATTAGACACACAATGAAACATTTCTTTTCAGTGATTCATTTTTTAGTCAGAATCACGATGTGAGTGAATCACGCTTTGTTTACATCGTCGAAGATGGATGATCTCACAGGAAACACCTCATTAGAGTCCAAATAACTATAAAATTATTGAAGTAACAGATTAAGTGTACGCAGAAAAAATTATCAGCTTTTAAAGCTCTTTCCAAATATGTAAAATTTATGTACTTTCATGAAAAAAAAAAATACATCGATTTCGACATTTTCAAACGTGGCCGAATTTCATAACGGATGCCATACCGGAAACGGTCTACCCAGAATTGTTCCGCCGGCTGACAAAGTCTTTCTTTTATTTAAATAGATTAAGGAAACGTTATTCACAATATTATTCTCTGAAAGGAGAGTTTTTCCTAAAATAAAAGTTTCTAAAAAGTAACAGATTTTTGTCAGTATTATAGCTCTGTTAATATGAACACAACCTATCACTAAACTCAATGGTCTCTAGTACCTAATAAAATATATTTTTTAGATCAGAAAATGGTAGGGAATGTTAAAACAAAGAAAAAATATAGAGAGACGATTATAAGGGCTAAATATGTTGTAGATATTTTGAGTGTAAAGATTAACTTTTACGAAATAAACTTTGAATGAAAACTTTCTTCGGTTTTTATTAATAGAGCATTACTTTGCTTTAACACAAATATTTCTTTCTACTTATTAATTGTTCGTCATGATGCCAAATGTAGAAATATAATACTGAATGATATATTGTCATTTATTTGATGGGACAAAAAATTTCGGCAATAACAACAAATTTACTCAAAAAAGAAAGTGGCTTGATGATAACGTCATGGAATAAAAACATGTTACTCCAAAAAAAAAAAAAAGAAAAAAGAAAGAAGGGCAGTTGAGTCAATAAAATCTCAAACAATGTTTTTTTCTAGGGACAAAAAATTGTTGATGTTGCTTATTTTTTTCTGATTCATACAAAAAGCTTATGAAGGAAAAAAATTTTATTTGTAAAATTTGTATTTAAAAAACAATTGCTTTTCGTATGTAAACTTGATTTTCTTCGAGCATAAATAAATTACCAAATAATATTAATTCAGATTTGTCTCACTAAATTATATAAAACTGCAGAGAATTGGTAACAAAATGACGGAGAGGATTCCATGGTAAATCTTTCAATTACTCGTGAAAAGAAAGTTATTAAAGTAACTTCGTTGTTATAATATGTCACTATCAGTTAAATTTGTAATACACCTACTACATGCGTAACCTATGAAAACTATCCTTAGAGTCAAAATAATGAATTGTTTCACTAATTTTTTTTTTTTTTGGGGGGGGGGGGGGTAACGCTAATAAATTGATGAAAGAAATATTTTTTTCTCTGTCTGGCTTTTATATTTACTTATTTCTGTACATGAGATGAAATGCTGGGGCAGGTGGCGTTGAAATAACTATAATGTTATCGCTGGTCAATGACTCATCAGCTACTGTATCGTGCCAATATCTCATTATATATACGAGGTTCCACGAAAATAAATATCTAGCACAAAAAGAGAATGATTTGCGAAATCTACACTGGTATACATGCATTGCAATCTCCTTCAGTGATCGATAGCGAATATACGCAAGGTAAAGACATAATGATGGATCAGAATTCTTCCATATTTGTCCACAGTAAGCACACATTTTTAAAAAAATATATGGTTGTTATTGTAAGGGGAAATTTTACTATATCATTATCATTACTATAAATTCAGATTAAAAACTGTATTCTTATAAGAAATGCTTTTAACATTTCATACAAAAATTTGTGTTGATAATGAACATAATGCTTTTGCAAATTATAGAGAACTAGCTGAAAACCCGCACTTCGCTACGGAGTACATTCAAATTAAATACAACGGTCAATGTATGCAATAAATGCCAAAAAAAATAAATATATATATATATATATATATATTAATAATAAATACGACTATCAATGTATACAATTGATGTAAAAAAAAAAACAAAAAAAAATATTTATAAAAAAATCTTAAGGGATATTTTTATAGACAAAATAATGTAGAGGAAAATATTCAAATTAAATGTAATAATACATACTAAAGAATATAGTACAGTTAATATAGTACAGTTTGAGGAACATAATATCTTTTATTCTATTTTAATTTTTTTTTTTTGGATAATGTCCGATCGTCTGTGCCAATAGCAAGAAAAAAATATTTTTTGTCTATTTAGTTGTTATGCACGTGACAATAAATTTATTTAAAGTACCAGAAAAAGAAATCACGTGACCAGAATTTAACAAATTAAATTCTAAAAATTAATCTTTAAAAATTCACCAAAAATCAGAAAATGGAGGTAAAGATTCGAAAAAGATCTCAATTTAAAGGAATTTTTATTATCTTTCTTGTGATATAAATTTTATAACCCTCAACTTATTATTTTAAATGGAAAATTTAAAAAAGTTACTAAAACAGATTAAAAATTTAATTTTAAAAAATCTAAGAAAATTTTTAAAAAAATTTTTTTTAGTGCACCCCTACACTATAGGAAGAATCGCCATGCAAACCCTTTAGGTCCAGCGGTTTGGTCTGTGCGTTGTATGTCAGTCAGTGAGTCAGTCAGCTACGGAACTGTTTTATATATATAGATTATTTTCAAATATGGGTTCACTATAGACTAATATTATTTTCTCCATGAACATTTTTTAATTGGAGGCATTAAATACTTTATTCTGGACTTTATTATAAACTTCCTTTTTTAAGTATTATATTGATAAAAAATCTTGAAATGAATTAGAAGAAACAGCATTTAGGGTTCAAAATTAGATACCTTAAATGGCAATAAAATATTATTTTCGCGGTAGTAGTTTAGAGAATTTGAGGCCCAGCTATTGAATTTATAGTAAGGTACAGAAAAATCTGGAAAATAAGAAATTTAGATTTCTAAAGCCTCATCAAAAATAATTCAAAACTTTTCCAAGTATTTTAAGGCATTCCCATTTACATTTTTCATTTCCGAATCAGGACAATACCATTTTTCTGTACGGGTTATCGATAAAAGCTTAGGCCATTCTGAAGTGATATGACGTCAGATTTACTCGGCGCGTTTCTATAATCATACCAACTGGTTGCAGGTAGTTTATCATAACTCGGCCACGAAGGTGCTCTGTTATTTCTTGACAGGAGAGGACCCATTTTTTATACATATACTTCCTTTCAATTTTTTTCCTTTTTTTTTTCGTCCACCTGTTTTTGGCGTATGACGCGGCGTCATCAGCTAAATAGGCGTCCCGTTTTGTGCTAAGAAATAATTCATGAAGTGATGACAGGGCTCTGACGTTTGGGATTTCTTTTTTTTTGGGGGGGGGGGGAGGGAAAAAGGTGATTTGGTGAGGAAACGTAGGGAAACACGCTATAATGAAACTTATTGTTTATTTATTAGAGTTTGATGTGAAAAGAAAAAAAAAGGAATAATTTTTCATAGGATATTACAGGATATTTCATAGGATATTTCAGAAGCGGAATTGAAAATATTACCATTTGAAAACATAACTTAGAAAATATGTAACGGATTTTGTAGCATGTAAGGATTTACTTCAAAAGAGCCCTTTGAGTTTGCATGGAATCTAGATTTTTTATATAAATTTTCTGAATGATGAACTTTTTTATACTTTCCATTTTTAAGCTAAAAATTCTCACTTGAGCTGTTGTTTTTTAAAAAGCTTATCTATTTACTCTTCTGAAACACCTGCAATTGAGAGGACATGGGAAAGAACCTACCTAGTGACTTATCTATGAAACATTGATCGTTATACTACATACAAATATGTTGGTACAAAAAGTTCTATAATAATTTAGGTTTTCTTCTTTCTTGTCATTTCGAGCTTTCCCTTTATTTGTAAAGGGTAAGCAAAAACTTATTCATGCAAATATTAAAGTAATAATAATGTATTTTCTTGGATAAAAAGGAATTTGAGGACACATAAAACATGTCGACAACAAAAATGGAGCGATTTTAGTGAAAAGTTTATGAGCATGTATTCAATTGCAGAATACAGGTATATGCAAAATATTTAAATACCAGTAAATACTTACATTATATTTTATAATTAAAGTAAAGTGTAAGAATCGTGTTAAAAATTTAGTTTATTGTAGCAATTTAAAAACTTGTTAAATGTTTGATACTATTTGTCCGTTAGGTAAACTTTTCTAAAAATCTATTGAATTTATTTCTTCCAAATTTGGTATGATAACATAAAATTTATTAGTTGACGATAATACGAAGTATTTTGCTTCTAGGTTAGAAAAAAAATTAAATTTTTAATTTAATTTTTTTAAGTGGAAAACTTTAAAAAACATAAAAATTTTAATTACATATTTTTTGTTATTTTCAATTTCACTACACCTAGAAGCAAAATACTTCGTATTATTGTTAACTAATATATTGTATGTTACTATACCAAATTTGGAAGAGATAAATTCAATAGATTTTTAGAAAAGTCTGCCTAACTGACAAATAGCATGAAACATTTAATAAGTTTTTAATTGCTACAACAAACTACATTTTTAACACAATTCTTCCATTTAATTTTAAATATAAAATATAATATATGTGTTTACTGGTATATAAATATTTTGTATACATCTGTATTCTGCAATTAAATACAAGCTCATAAACATTTCACTAAAATCGCTCCATTTTGAATGTCGAGATGTTCTGTGTGCCCTTGAAAGTTGATATAAGCTAGAACTAATTCAATATTTTGGTGTTAAAAAGTATATCCAGTTTGAAGTTATATTGTGAAATACCAACTAAATTTTTAGAACCTCTTCATATCCCAATCATTTTCGTCTTGGAATGAATTGTGGGCTCATTTTATTGTTATTATATTTATTTTTGTAATTTAATCTACATCGCTCTGATACATCATAATGTTACCATATGAATCACTCTTCCTTTGATATCGATAGGGATTTGTGTCCAATCTCATGGATACTTACGTTAATTGCAAATTTGTTGATTTTTTTAGCTTGGTTTCTGAGATATATGCGAGAATAGTGGATTTTCATGGACAAGATGATGCTTAAGAATCAATATTTTGTAATGAAGTCATTTCCTCTGGACTTCGTAAATTGTTTTAAAGAATATGCAGAGGAAGTTAATGTGTTCAAAGCTAATTTCCTGTTTGTGAAAAGAAAGTTCAAAAGTGACTTCAGATGATTTAAAACCAATGTATAGTATTTCTGTTTGATGAAGTGTATTATCACTAAGGAGATAGCATGTTTCAGATAAATAGTTAAGTTGTTTCACATATACTAATTTTAAGTTTTCGTATCACATTTGATTCGATAAAATGTAGCAATATAATATAACAATATAAAAGAAGAGGCTTTAAATTAAATACGTTTTTTATTTTTTATGTTTTTTACTCACTCAAAACTAAACAATATTTAATGCATTTTTTTACCAAGTTTACTGCATTTGTTAGAATACACGTAATGGGTAATATCTAAAAATATAAATGAGAAATTCTTTTGAGAAATTAATGAGAAATTCTAAAAGAAATGAAAAACTCTAATTTTTATTTTGCATTACTGTGTATTTTTTATTTAGAAACTATACAAGAATGTTACAAAAATAATTACAATAGTAGTTTACTTATGTTATATCTTAATGACTTTTCGTGGTACATAGTACAGATCACACGTTTTTAAAAAATTATTTTAAGTCTCCTTTAAAAAACCTTATATCTTTTAGTATACACTCAAGAGCCAAAACATTATGACCACCTGTCAATAACGAGTTGGCCCACCTTTAGCGCGCAACGCAGCTTCAACCCGCCTTGGCATGGATGCCACAAGTCCTTGGTAGATGGCCGGAGACAGATTGTACCAGATGTTTAAGCAACGGTCACGCAAATCCGAGATATTGCGAATTGGTGGTGTTTGATCTCTGAGCTGCCGTCCCATGACATCCCAAATGTGTTCTATCGGATTGAGATCCGGTGAGTTAGGCGGCCAGGACATTAACTGGAATTCAGTATCATGTTCCTGGAACCACTCCAAAACAATTTTAGCCTTGTGACACGGGGCGTTGTCCTGTTGGAACATTCCATTTCCAGCTGGAAAAACAGAGGCCATGTAAGGGTGCAACTGGTCCGCAATGATGTCCAGATACCCTGTAGCATTCATGGTCTGCTCTACCACAACCACGGGTCCCAGAGACGCCCAAGAGAACGTCCCCCAAAGCATAATACTGCCACCACCGGCCTGTGTATGACCTATTGTACATTGACGGAGCAACAGTTCGCCTGGAAGACGGCGTATCCTGACACGGCCATCGGCGTGATGAATGACAAACCGTGATTCATCTGACCGGGCAACTCTGTCCCACTGATCCATGGACCAGTCGCGATGTTCCCGGGCCCAGCTCAGGCGCAGTTGGCGATGACGCTTGGTCAGCAAAGGCACACGAGTGGGACGTTTACTGCGTAGCCCCATATCCAACAGTGTCCGCTGAACAGAGTGCTGCAATACTATTCTACTTGGCCCTGCACTGTATTGGGCTGTCAGCTGAGCCACTGTCTGGGTCCGGTTTTGCTTCACCATGCGAGACAGTCTCCGACGACCTTTTTCTTTGATAGCGTGTGAACGTCCAACACCATGTCGTCTACTGCTGGTTTCACCGTCATTCATCCACTTTGCATAAGTACTAACAACTGTAGGTCGCGAACAACCCACGAGTCGTGCAGTTTCGGAAATACTTGTTCCGAGCCTTTGAGCCATTACAATCTGCCCTCTATCAAAGTCGCTTAGATCCGCAGCCTTTCCCATCACACACAGAAGTAAGTGAAAGAATGATTCTTCAGACTCTCCAGCAGCAGTTAAATACCACTTCCACCTGATCACGTGCCTTCCACGTCATCCAGGCGAATTCATTGCAAAATGTAGGGGTGGTCATAATGTTTTGGCTCTTGAGTGTATACTAGTTCAAAACCTTCAATGCTGCTCATTTTCTAAATTTTTGAGTGGTAAATATTTCAAGTTTAATGTTTTTAAGCAATTCGAAGTAATTTATTTAAAAAGTTTTGTGTCGCCTTGATGTCAATGCACTGCAATAAACTACTTATTTTTAAAACTGCGCATTTCCTCTCTTTTTAGAATTATTGAAGAATGATTACAAGTATCCATCACTGGGAATTTTATTAATTTCATATCTCGAATAATGAATAAACTTTGACGAATAATGTTAGACTATAAGACTGTTTTATTAAATAAACTTATTGATCTCCTTTATGTAATGACTTAAATTTCAGTATATTCCATAAAAAATTACTGCAGTAATTTTGCTTAATATTTATGAAAAAAATATTCATTCCGAAATTTGACGTTGAGATATTTCAAAATTTCTAACAGGCTTTGAACAAAACCGATCTTTTTTTTCTTTTCAAGGAAACTTTGTTACTCACGAGAATCTGACTAGTTCACAGTCTTGAAAGCTTGAATAAAGGACAATGGTTCATTTGTACACCAAATGATTTATCGTATATTTTTTAAAGAATCCTTTAATTATGGATAATATATTTATAGGGCTCTAATTTTTGTTAATAGCATCAATTAAGATGCTAATGAGAGTAATTTACTGTGAGATTTATGATGCAATTTGGAGCACAATTTGTTTTACAGCATTTTAATCATTCTTAAAAGAATTTCTCATTTATATTTTTGGATATTTCTCATTATGTTTTTTGTAACAAATGCATTATAACTATTAAAAAAATGCGTTAAATATTGTTTAGTTTTGAGTGAGTACAAAAAATAATTTTTAAAAAATCCCAAGGAATTTAAAGTCTCTGCTTTTCAAGGAATGTATAATAGTAAGACATTTAGGTATGAAAATAAATTTATATATATATATATATATATATATATATATATATATATATATATATATATATATATATATATATATATATATATATATATATATATATACAGTGGTACCTCGACATACGAGTTTAATTCGTTCCATGACGGAGCTCGTAACTCGAAATACTCGTATCTCGAATCATTTTTTCCCATTGAAATTAATGTAAATGCCATTAATTCGCTCCCGCCAAACACAGCAATTTTTGGTTACATGCTTTTAAATAAGAAAAATGAGCTTATAAATAACGAATCCGTAGAAGGAGGAGAGCTTGCGATTCTAGGACCACGGTCATCCCATCCCCTAGAATCCATGGCGAGTACCAGTGTGGGGGAGGGAATTTAAACTATCTCTCTGCGAGAGAGGTTGGACATTGTTCGGTTTCGGAGGGCGACTCAAGTTTGGGCAGAGCAAGCTGCCTCGGGTGATAATTGTTGAGTGTTAATCTTTCGGTTAAGACTGGATAGTAGTCTTAGAATGATATGTATATAATTGTATAATAATTGCACATAAAAGTTGTAAATATTATATGCTTCTTGTGTTCTCATTTGATGAGCACTTTGCGTTCGCTACGCAAACTAGCTGTGGGGTATTTGAAGCTTGCTCGTAACTCGAATTTTTGATTGTAACTCGAAGCGAAAAATCTGCCGAGAGAATGCTCGTATCTCGAAAAACTCGTAAGTCGAGGTACCACTGTATATGTATATATATATATATATATATATATATATATATATATATATATATATATATATATATATATATATATATATATATATATATATATATATATATATATACATATATATATATGTAATCTTACAAAATGTTGTAACATATATGTCATGCCAGACAATGAAATCAGCATGAAGACAGGCATTCTACTGAACTATAATTCTATAATAGTAATAGAGGGAGTTTTGCAGTTAAAGTTTGCAATTTTAAAATATCATTCTTTACGCTTTACCAGTTTTTAGTCATTACATAGAAGTCTTCTTATGCATATTTTTTTATATATAAATTTTTTTACAAACAATGCAGAAATTTTTTTCACCATTGGAAAGGTGTAAAGAGCTAAGATTGGTTTTTGAACAAGGATTTTGAAGCCTCAAGGCAGATTCTCGATAATGAACACTGCCGGTGAAGTGAGAAATTTCCATTATTTTTATCCCACTTCTCATAAAATATTATTTAGCAATGCACTAGGCCTTCAATTTTTTAAAACATTTTTAGTAGCACTCGGCCAAAAGCTATATAAATTTTCGTAAGAAAACATGCAAAAGAGGTAAAGGATATTGAATAAGTCTTGAGTTATGGATCAAAAAAGTTCTAAGGAAAATCTCTTTAATAAAATCCTTTAAATATGACTTTCTTGAAAACACTATTTTAAATGTGCCAGACCGCATAAACTACTTAGTGCAACTGCAATATTATGAAAACCTTAAAAGCCTTTAAATATGATTTTTTTAAAACACTATTTTAAATGTGCCAAACCGCATAAACTACTTAGTGCAACTGCAATATTATGAAAACCTTAAAAGCCTTTAAATATGATTTTCTTGAAAACACTATTTTAAATGTGCCAGACCGCATAAACTACTTAGTGCAACTGCAATATTATGAAAACCTTAAAAGCCTTTAAATAGGATTTTTAAAAACACTATTTTAAATGTGTCATACCCCGTAAACTACTTAGTGCAACTGCAATCTTATGAAAACCTTAAAAGCCTTTAAATATGATTCTCTTGAAAACATTATTTTAAAGTGTTTTTTTACTTTATGTGAACAATTAAGCAACAATTTAATGAATGACAACAATTCAAAGGAATGTTAGTTTTATGAATAAATTGTTATTATTTTGCAATTTCTATGACATATAAGTGCAGATAAAATTAATACAGTGGCATGAGGTTTTAATGAAGCAAAAAGACAAGTTGTAGCAGACGACTATATGGAATGAGCCACAGACCTTGGATTATCTGTTCGTTATTTAGTTGCGTTATGTCTGTTATGCAGGTAAGTTTGATTTTTAATGCTTGAACCCAAGATGTTGGCATGTACACATTTATTTATTCATTTATTACTTGATAGTGCTTAATGTATTCCATCATAATTTTAGTGTTGTGACTAACGGTTCAGAATTGTTTGTTTCAATGGTTGGCTGCCAATGGGGCGACCTACTGCTATAGTAGTACTATTTTGAAACTTGGATCATAAATATTAGAATTTAGTGCTTTTTATCTAGTTGTATTCTCTGGTGATAGGAGAAATTGTCATTTTGAATGTCATTAAACAACAGTGTGGCATTTTTGCAATTTTATTTCCCATGAACAAATATTTTTGTGATGTTTGTAACCTTCGAAGAAATTTATAACTTTAAGCAGATTCTTTTTTCCCCAGATATGACAATCTGAAGTGGTTCCTGGTCCTCTCTTGAAGTCTATAAAAAAAACCTGGAAATTTACCCCCGTCCCCTTGAAATTTTAATTTTTGAAGACGCTTAGCTCCATTTCAAGGCAGCCAGCTGATGGCCGAATAGCTAGGGCGCTGACATTCGGTTCAGATTCTGTGGGTTCGAGTCCCACTGTTGGCATGGATGTTTGTCGCCGTTCGGAAAGGGCTTCATACTGTAGGTACCGATCAAATTAACCCTCGTGTAGCGCAAAAAAGTTGACCGTAGTGCTCCAAACCAAACCAAACCATTTCAAGGCAGTCGATCCATTCATATTTGGCTCCTACCTCTTGAACGTAGACAAGTCTAACAGAATATTTTATCTTCGGGATTCTTTCATAATTCATTGGTGTCACATGTCCTGCCCTTTTGATTCCTTGAGGTTTAATTTTCTTGGCAACGTCTGGCTCCTTAAAAGCGTGATATAGCTCCACATGTTTTCTTCATTGTCGTATGCCCTTTGACCGGATCCAACCAAAAAATGCTTCTCAATATTTTTCTTTGAAACATCCCCCATTAACGTGAATTGCTTGAACACACATGTTTTAGATGTAAATACAAGCACTGATTTATAGATAAGAGATTCAGTATTTATCCTCCATATCATTCTTTCGGACTTTGGGATCTATTTCTGAGATCGAAGTCAAAACCATCCAAGCCTCGATTGGTAAAACGGTGGTCAGATTTACGACAGTTTGGGGTTACTCCATAATTATTCTTTCCCGTGCAATTAAACTTGTGAATCGTAAAAGCTTAGTCATCCTTTTTATTAAACGGGATATTAAGTATTTCCGCAGGCTATAAAATCAGCAGTTAGGTTCAGAGTGTCTTCTGCATATTTTAAACATTATGACGTTACTAATGTTGTCTTTGGAGCTCAGAAAGGTAAGACAGTTTCTTTTTTAAAATTTCCTTGTCCCGCATTCCAAATAGGCTGTGGAATTTGTTGATTTAGTAGATGACATATATTTTCGTTACTTTATTATTTTATTTGACAGCAATATGATATATCATATTTAATAAAAAATATTTTAACTGTACTTCTGCTAGATTAAATATTTCTCAATATCATTGAAATGCATTAAAGATGCACTCAAGCAAAAAAATTATTTAAGACCCCCCCCCCTCCAGTTGTAGAATTTTGAATATATATTTACATGGTAAAATTTTTTGTTTCGTTTTTAGGTCGTGAAAAGATATATTGCTTCTTCCCAGATCGTTCGTTATTTGTTAAGATATAATAAATGTTTGCATTTCATAAATCTTAAATGTTCGGAAAATTGAGTAGGAAAGTATCTGGTCACAAGGATAAGATTCTATTTCGAAGCAACTGTATCCCGTTATTTGTACTGAAGTTCGAGTCTGTAAAAGTAAGTTTATGGGATTTAGAACTTTAAAGTTGTCCACTAAGGATAAAAAAATTCAGTTTCAAATTATATATGTTGTAATTAGCATGCTTCTCGTGGGTATTATATATATTATGAGTAGGGATACATAATTTTCACATTTACGAAACATATGCGAATAAATGCGAAATTTACCGATATGAGCGAATAAATGCAAAAATTATTTGTTTACTACTTTTCTGCAAAAACTCGGTGATAAACGGTTTCTTAAGCAAAATTATGTAATAATAGTAATAATTTATTAAAATAATTGCTAATCTAAGACCATCCACGGTCTTGGACTGAGATATTTCTCTCTCGAAATTTGCTTATTACTTATTGCTAAAGACTTAAAGAAGAGAATGTGGAGACTACTACAATGTTAGCTTTTAACTAAGAACTTGTTGGTACCCATCAAAACATGACGGCTAGATAGTAAATAAATATACTAATACACAAATTATATTCAACACTTCATGGCCAAATGTTGAAAATCATAATAATGCGCAGAAACAAAGTAATGTGTTTAAGCGGCCTCGTGCTTAGTGAGTATCTAAAGCCTGATTTAAAAATGTCACTGAGCATGTGCAGAAAGCAATTTTTTAATTGTAAATTATCGCTCATTAAACAGCGCGAAATAAACAATTTCCATAAAGTTTAATCTTATATTTCACAAACATAATTATCATAAAAATAAAAATGACAGAGAGAGATCTAGAGAGACTCCTCGAAATAAACGTGTTTATCATTTAAACATGTCACTGAGCATACGCAGAAACAGTGAGTCTCTAAAGACAGATTTAAAGATGCCACTGAGCATGATCAGAAATCCATTTTTTAATTGTAAATTACCGCTAATTAATAGAAATTGAGGTTACAAAAACTAAATTAGACAAATCTACAGATCACAGTCTTTCCTTTAAGACCAATATGAAGTAAACTGATGCAGACGTTTTCTCTCACGGACTGGCCCAAAAGTCGGCTTAGCAACTTAAATATATAGATTTTGATACTTACCTAACCAAGTAAGTAAAATTGTGAATTTATTTTAATAAATGCGAAATTTTTGAATTAATATTTTTTGCGAATAAATGCGAAATTTTATATACTGTATTTTTTGGGTAAATTTCGATATTTTTTATGCGAAATTTACGTACCCCTAATTATGAGGCTTAGTAAGGGCATAAAAAGTAAATAACAGTACCTTACAGGCAGGGGCGTAGCTAGACATTTAGGGGACCCCAGGGCAAGGACGCAAATTTGGCCTCTGAAATATTACTACATCATTTTTACCCCCTATCTTGGGGTCCCTTACCTCGGGGGACCTGGGGCACCGACCCGGTTGCCCAAGCCTATTTACGCTCCTTCGGACAGGTCTATTTCAGAAGCACAACGATCAGACATGTAACCTCAGTTTTCTGATATCTAGTTGTCTCTATTAAAATGGGGGATGCAGAAACTTTTTCACAGAGGGATTTGACTCTTCTAAGAGCTTATCTCAAACGAATGCCGTTATTTTTTAAAATCCTATTGTATATTTTTTTATTATGTCTTAACCGGATAAAGTTTATCTAAAGTTGGTCGCATGAATTTATGCAGATTTGCTTGGCAACTTTTCTTATCATGTCCATAAGATTCATAGTTTTCCTCAATGCTGTGTATGCAAAACGTCAGACTTAAAAAATGAAATTGCAAGAATCAACTTTGATAGTAGCAAGATTTTTTAATAAAAGAACTTCATTTAGTTTCAAAAGACCATTTTTTCTTGGAAAGAGACATTAAATTATAATCATTTCGGTTACATAAGGAAGCAACTTTTGTGAGGTACCTTTCTTGATGTGTGTAAAATGTATGATTTTGTATCTGCCTTGGCTGTAGCCAAAATTATTTAGAGTATAGGTTGCAAATAATTAATATATCATTACTGAGATCAATACAAGGTAGTTTAAAAAATTCATAATTTATTCATATTTTTTTTCTTGGTTGATTAAAGTTTTGAAAATATGAAAAATAGATAAAAAGCTAGATTGGAATCAGACTCGATAATCTTGCAAGGGAAACCACAAAATATAAGCAATTTCTTACAGTGGCCAGATATTTCAATTGGTCTACTCGAGTTTTGGTAACCTTGGTTCAAATCCTAGTCGGTCCAAGTAGACTGTCATTACAGTGGCATTAGGCCATTAGAAAGAATGATTGAAAAGGCCATTGAAATGAACGATAACTGACCACTGAGAAACGAATGAAGGAATATTCATTGGAGAAAAAATGTAAGAATTAAGTCATTCAAAAGGAAAAAAACGTGCACAGGGCAACATCTTGCTCCATTGGTGTCTAAGATGAGTGTATGAAGGATGTTAAAAACAGTAACGTTGTTAGAATACCAAAACCCCATAGGAGTCAGAACAAAGCCCGCTCAAAGACAGACGGACTTTATAAGATCCAGTTGACAATGATTGAAAGAATGCCAAAAATGTCATTACTCCCAATACGAATTTTGAAACAAAATAAATGACAATCTTGAAATACAATTTAAAAGCATCGAATTGCTATCTATAAATAAGTATTTATCGACGAATTTTATCAAGTAACAAATCCATTTCAAAAAAAAAGAAATTCGGGGAAAAATATATTAAAAAAAATTAGTATATTGTTGAAGTCATAAATTAATATTACATTTAATTTTCTTTCGTGTCTTCATTTCAGTTTCGAAAAATTTCGGCGAAATCCGTCAACCTCAAAAATAATTTTTTTTTCTTCTCCGGAACCACAATAAAAAAATCTAGGATATTCCGGTTCAACGGGACTTTTTTCTGAGAAAAACTGTGGAGAATATCTGTTCTATCTACATTTATTTTTCTATTGTCATTGAAAGGACTGCCTCATTTGTTAAACGGGCTCCCTGAGCATCTAATAGGGAATATCATGCATCGTAACACTCATTTGTATTCTAAAACACTTTAGATAGTGTCACCATTGTCCGCGCACTCTCTAAAAGAGCTCTAAATGCTAACATTACGGGTACTTTATTCTAAATGGAACCGGAACTGAAGGCCGTTTTAGAACCTTGCTGATAAAAATATCGTCTAACTACGAGGAAAAGTGACATGAAAACAACTAAAAAAAGCTGTATTGGATGCTGAGGAACAGTTTTTCTTAGAAGACTCCATTTTTAACGAGAAATTTTCTAGAGAAAAATGTGTGTGTATATATATATATATATATATATATATATATATATATATATATATATATATATATATATATATATATATATATATATTATATATATATATATATATATATATATATATATATATATATATATATATATATATATGTGTGTGTGTGTGTGTGTGTGCGCTTGTGTGTGTGTGTATAATGCTAGGAACGTAAACTGTAATTAACTAGATTTAATTGGGTTAAAATTAGGCAAATTAGTGTCAAACGGTAACTTACTATGAGAAATTCACTATTTATTAACACCGGAGTACGCTTTTAATCTCTTGGTTTAACAGAGGCCTTGAGCGAATCGCAGAGGATTGCGTCATATTCTCGAATGTTTGAAAGAGCATGAGAGTGAATCATCGATCACAGGACTCTGACTGACACCCACGACTTTGTATAAGCGCTTTTAAAGAACAAAGCATAGATTAGATTTTATTTTCAGATAGGCAGGACCCTTCTGTCTTGAGGAAAGAGAGATCGTGGGAACTTGGCGTGGATTGGATCGACTTTTGAATAATATTAATAAAAGAAGTCCTTAACTGTTATTTAAGTATTAGTTATTTCCCCGGCCTTTTGTTAATGACTGTCATTATGTGCTAATTAGTAGATAAAGGTTAAGCAGTATAAGCAACATGTCATATATATAATATTAATGTAAACTTTTTAGATATTAACATCAAAGTAAATTCTCATAGCAATTTTACTTTTGACTTATATGATAAAAGATCAGACTATGAATTTAATATTGTTAAATTTCAAAATTACCTAACTTGTTTACATAAATCTGTTTTCAATAACATTATTGTAAATCAACTAGTACGTATAAATTGGCTTTGTTCTAAGGACAATAGGAATAAGCATATTAAAGACTTGTTAGTTGTGCTAAAACGTAATCATTACCCCGATAGTCTTTCCAAGCACATAATTGGTTGTTTAAGATTTAATGAATAGCTTGTTCTGTTGCAATTAATTAGCAATAAAATATCATAAGTAATATAATAGTTTATTTTGTTAAAATAACTACTATAAATTAACATTAATTAATACTAATTATATTCTTTAGTAATCATAAAAATAAATAATAAATAATAATATTTTACTCTTAGAAAAAATACAAATTTATTTTTGGTTTATATGTCCTATAACACAGTCTCCATTGTAAGTCTGCATCTGTGTTTCCATTAACTTCATGGTTGCGAGGTTAGTGACGTCAGTCTCCTTGCGGTTTCCTACTACTAATTTCAACTTTGTCTAGCGGTAGGCTTGGTGCTCTTTGATTGAGCAACATTTTATTCAATTCTTCTGTTCCTTATGGATTGTTCGGTGTCTAAGTATGTTTATTGGTTAGATCATACTTACCAGAAACAATCCACTGGTTTTTAGACAGTATCAGCACCGTTGATGAAGAGATGTTGTCTAAAACCTTTTAAATACTTATCTTTTCATGATTTTAGATTCTGGCTGCAAGTAGTAATAGATCTTATGCTGGTTTTTCACTTTCAACTTTATCTTATATATATATATATATATATATATATATATATATATATATATATATATATATATATATATATATATATATATATATATATATATATATATATATTTGCACATACACACACTTTGCGGTATGTCAGCGGGAATGAATCTTTGTAATAAACTTAAAATGCCTTTACAAGTGATCTACAAAATAAAGTTCAGTGATCTACTTAATTGTAGCATCTGGTAGCGGCCAAATCTCTAACAGCACTCTTAGGGCCTGTTTACATAGAATTCGTCAGCGTCATGCGTTAAAGATTCCGTTGGCACTGAGAAGAGTACCTGTTCCCATTGCTTTTAGTACAGAAACGTCTAGCGCATCTTATTGGGAGAAGGCCGTTGTTTTTTACTCGGTGTGCACAGGTTCTCTTCTCAGCTCCAACAGAATTTTTAACGCCTGACGCTGACGGATTATATGTGATTTGGCCCTTACACATACTTTTTATCACTGAAAATGAATATCTGGCAAGAATCCAACGATATCATTAGAGGCAAACCGAGCCATATTGACAAACACACTCCTGAGGTATGAACTGTAGGGTCATTGCAGAAACGAAAAACAGATTATTTGGAAACACTGAACTTCTGTGTGTTACGTAGCTGAACCAACTTTAAATTCTCAGCTGGTGTATAATTCATTAGAAATCATTGAGTTTCTGTTTTCTGTTTCTGCAACGAGCCTATACTTCATACCTCAGAATCGCGTCTTTCAAATGGGCCCTTGTGAAGCAAAAGTTGACCGCTGAGTTTTCAACCAAGCAACCATTAACAGGTGCCAAAATATGGATCTGTTTAGAATTTTCTCCAGCGAAAATGTATTTTTTGCTGATGTAATGCAGACAAAATTTAGGCTTGTTTCACACGTCCAATCGAGTCATTTATCATCTTCGGCTTCCGTGATTGATATTCTAAAGACTGTAATGCTGGGTCATGTCGATGATGTTTTGTCGACGGAATTTGATCCACTCTTTTCAAAATAATTATTCTCAAAAGACTAAGTGTAAGTATAATACTGCAATAAAATAAAGGCAGTATTTTCCTACCAAAGGAGTTTTTTTTAAATAAGATTTACGATATAGAATATTACTGGACAATAGCTTAAATGATTATTAAGATTGGTTGGTTTGGTTTGGAGCGCTACGGTCAACTTTTTGCTACACGAAGGTTAATTAGACCGGGGCCTACAGTTTAAAGCCAATTCCGAACGGCTACAAGCATCCATGCCAACAGTGGGACTCAAACCCATAGGATCTGAACCAAATGCCAGCGCCCTAGCCATTCGGCCATCACCAGGACAAAATTATAAAGAAACGGTAAAATTTGGCTCATTGATATTTTATCACATTTGCATTTTCCAAAACAGACTTTACCTCCCCCCACCCTAAAAGTTATTTTATACTAAGTCTGCTCATGCGGACATATATCCTTAAATTTTTCCCATATATCAATTTTTCTTCCGCTTTAGTCACAAAAGCTGTTGAGTGAAACCAAGGTTTTACAAATAGACATGTTGATTATCCGACTGCTGAACTAATTCATGTTTTTTTTTTCTATTGTGACTCCTACAATTACATGAAAAAGAAATATGGGGAAATGATAACTTTTTGTCAATTTACAGTACATGAACAAAGATAGGAAACCCTTAACGTTACAATAATCATCTTTGCAAAGGAGGTACCACAGTGTTGTTCTAGACCAGAGTAGGCAGCGCACAACACACCCCAATGGTGATGAAATTACTCTCCAAAAAATGAGTAACGTTGCCACCAATTTAAATTTTCTTAGTAGCATCGCAATACCAACAGCGATGTTTCAAATATAAGACATTTGCTTCAAAAGATTCTTACATCAAAAATATTTAATTTGAAACTAAGTTAAAAAGACAATACACCATCATATGAAACTCCCATTTCTATATTGCTGTAACATCATGCCTCAGGGCTCTATAAGTGTAATTTACTTAAACACAAAAATTCAGCTTTAAATTTACCTTTTACTAATTTACATCAGAGATATTTAAAAAATTCTGGTAATAACTAAATTAAATCGAGAAAATTGGGAAAACTTTTCCTCGCAAAAGCAATTAACCATTAAGTATGTGCATAAAATGCTGAGCCAACATCGCTGTCCTTAATTTAAAGTTTCAGTCCTAGGTTTATAACAAAACCTTTGCCTAACGATCAAACATGTAACACCATCTAAACCATTTAGATTTCATTTAATTTCACTAGCTTCAATACATCCAGTAATAAGCAAACACTGAAGTCCCTTATGTCAAACCATCTTAATACTACCTGACACTGTTTCCCCGTAAATTGCAACACATATGTTTCATTACAACAAACCAGGTTAAACGATAATCTGGGAGATTTATAATTGTCAACACTTTTCCCCTTTAACAAGAGAACGACCGCCCATAAAGAAGGTTACGATTACAAATATACAGGGGGGAGGGCAGGCACTTTCTCCCCCTTCCCCTAACAAATTGTCAAGAGGAAAGAGGGGGGAATGGCGACCGCAAGCCCTGATGATGTTATTGTTCACTGCTGTTGTGAGAGCGAACATAGGAAGTGTTTAAGCGATATTGGCGATTTATATAGGGCTATAAATCTTTTGATGTTGAAGGTGTGTTTATTTAAGAGCTGTAGCTTCAATTTAGTCAATATTGAAATATTATCTTAAGCTTTAGTCTGTTATTAAAGATGTTCTTTGGAGAAGTGGAGGAGGGGAAGAGAAGAAATGATTTCTTTTAAATTTCTATGAGCAAATGAAGTTTCAAGGTGTTAAATTTTTGAATGAGATAGCTAAGACGTTTGAATAATTATAACGTTATTACTTTGAAGGAATTAAAGAGATAAACTTATCGGGCACAAAATTCATTTTAATGAGCTCAATAATTGTTCATGAAGTATCATTTAGATTTAAATTCAAATTTATTTAAAAGCATTGAAAATGTATTGCTTTGTAATTAAAGGATTTGCCGTAATACATTTCTTTATTTTATGCTGTTCTATAATATAAAAGACAATATTTAATCATGAGAATGCATTTTTAAAGCTGGTTATTAATGTCCTCTTTTGAAAGTTTTATGAGTTTAATCTCATTTCCTGTTAAACATAGCAGGGAGCTAATATTAATGCAAATTTTAGCTAGCTTAAATATGTTCTCATATTTATTAATGTACAGATTGGAATATAAATTTGAAGTAGAATGTTCAAATCACTCTGTTTATCACGGGTCACGAACAATATTATTACTAACCCAAACAATCTGCAATTGTAAAATTTACATTATTATGAAATAATATTTATAAAATATGTTCCGAACTTTCAGGCATCAGACTTGCAAGTAACTTACTTGAAAGTAAAGTTATTATTATATAATAGTCAATCAAAAGCTGTAGAAAAATATTTACCGATTAACTGTAGTTGGCCTATTCATCGTAAACTAAAAATAAATTTGATATACATTTCTACAATGATTAGGGAATAAGATCATTTGTATTTTCTGATAGAATATGCAACGTTAAAGATATAATTTAGGTAGTAAAAATTTTTAACCTTTTAACAGCCACACTTAGTTTTAAAATTTTTGCGAAGTTGGTAATATATTAATAATTTTAATAATTTATCAAATTCTTTTGGATTGATAGATTAAGAATTATCGATTGTTTTAATTGATCATCATTTCAGTGTCTTAACGTATGCAATGAAAATAACTATCAAAATTACATATGCAAGGTCAGTAAAACACTACAATACAATAAAAATACATTAGGAGGATTAATTAAATATACTATAACAAAGCACACTTAATAACGAAGCATAATAATAACAAAAATGCTATCCCGATTTTAATTTTACAATTCCTAATCAGTAATTGAAATAGATGATTGTGCACTTGAAACGTACATTAATATTACAAAAGATATTATTCAAATGAATTTGAAATTCAAAAGGGAAATTGTATACAATTCTCTCTTTATAGAAAGACATTTGAAAAGACAGAATAGGGGCACATATTTTCGGGAGATATTTAATAAATTAATGCAAAAATATATAAAGTGAATTTAGCAGAAATATATTATATTTCGCTGTCTCTTCTTTATCTCTTTAAAGAAGTATATGAAAAAAGGATTGTTACCACTAAAATGTTCTCTCCCTGAATTTAGAAAACATAGTCTGGGAATTTTTAAACCAACCTCAATGAGGGAAATTCGTGTTCACTTAATCAACCATTGCAAATTAAAACTTTCTTTTTCTCCAATGCGGGTTACTTGTCCATAGAGACATTCACACATAACCCTCGAGAATAGTTGCTTGCTTTGAATTGGGGGCACTTTATGGGTGAACTGACACAATCCCTCCTCAATTTTGACCGAGCAGCCCCCCCTCTCCCCCAGGGGTGACATCCGAGGGGGATCTTACCTTCTCTCTCCATTTCCGACCTCATAAGGAGACTTTCCGGCCTGCGGATTTAATATGCCCATATCCGGCTTAGGCCCGAAGGTATTTAATGACGTCGTCGGGTTTCGAACCAAGCACCATCAGCGTCGAAAACCGACGCGCTACCACTAGGCTGCCTCGGGCCAGGAAATTAAAACATTGGACTCTGAAAATATTATGAAACTTAACAGTAGCTATACTTTAAGTCGCAAGAACATATCACTAAGTTACGAGACACCAAAGGTTTTATTTAAAGTCATTGCAAAATGATTAAGGTTGCCGGTTAGCAATAATTTTGGATTTACTTATCTCAGTGTTAACCTGAGGCGAAAATTTTTACAATGATAGTCAACTTAGATTTACAGTTTGCTTTTTAAATTTTACTCTGTAATAGAGAAACAATATTTTTTACTTTGCTATCTATTCATATTAGAAAATTTGTCCACTTAAGTAAATTACTTGCATTTTAAACACAAGGTACCACGTTTTTAACCCCGAACAATTCGATATTAAAAATGCTATTTACGTTTCTCTTAAAGAATGTAAAAGACACACGAGTAAAAATTTCCTTTCGTGATCAGGGAGTTAAAATTTTAAGAAAAAATCTTTAAATGTAAGTCGACAATCACTGAAAAAAATTTTCTCCATAGGATCACATCGAGCTGAGTGAATCCAGCATGAATTCTTTCCAGCGGCCTTAAGTCATGAATAGATAGCGAAAACTGATCTGTTCCTCCAGTCTTTGAAACATGTTTTTTCCCCGTGTTATAGTAAATATGTAAGGATATAAATATTGATGTGAACAATAAATTTTTACTTTTATTCACAAACATACTTATATATGTATATGAAAATTTATGTGCGAATATTTTTGTGTTATTTACTTTTCATTTATGAAACATAAATTTTCATTATTCCTATGTTAGAGAAAAATATGCTGGAATATAGAATAAACAATGAAATATCTATCTTAAATAAACTCATATATCATATAAAAGTCTTTTTAATATATTTATTGAATATTAGTATGATAAATTTACTCTATCTCGGCACACATACTGTAATTTTTACATTGCAAATAAAATTGCATTTATCATCTATAATTACTTTTATTTAATGTTTCTGGTATTATCAGACGTAATGTTAAACATCATTATTACTACGTCAGTGTTTACCTTTATACAAAGTATATTGCTATGATTTAAAGCTAAATTAAAACACTGAACCCTAAAATTCTTCAAAAAAGTTTTTTCTAATAATGAAAGTTTAAAGCATGTTAATCTTTTACAGATAGAATTCAGATGAAGGTATATTTTAAATTAATTTTTTGTGTGCATATTTTGCCTTCTAATTCTTTAGTTAAGGGATATTAGTCATTTAAATGTGGAAAAAAATTATATATATAATTTTCAAGGTGTTCCCTATTGGGAACATTGGCCACTTCTGACTATACTTTTACCCTGGATTCAAAAATGGAATATAGTGATGAGTAGATCAAATAATAAGCAAAGTAGTAAGAATGAATGAAAGATTTATTTTTAAATTTAAGTGCAGATATGAATTAAGTTGAAAATTTATAAATTTAAATGAAACAATTTATTTGTCTTAAAAAAATCAAAAATTTATGTTTATGCCTTTATTACATGGCACAGTGGTAAGCATGTTAGATGCAATTTTTCTCTTACACTCATTGCAAGCTAATCCTTCCTTTACTGAGCACTGTGCACATCTATCTACCTTGTGATGTTTGTACAAGGAAATGATCATCACTCTTTCTCTTTGATATAGGGTGGTGAACTTTGGGTCCTGGTTGAGGCCCATCCTTTCTTGGTGTAATTCTTAGAAGAGCGATTGTAACCTATCGGCGAAACTCCAGATAAGTCAGATTGGTATTTTTTCACTAGTTGCTGAATGTAAAAGTCAACCAGAGACAGCAGCCATATTTAATGCATTAACAAATAAATTTCACCACCATTGCTTATTGCGAAACGTGGGGCGGTAGCTGCCTAACATTCTATCTAGCAAGTCAACTCCACCCTTTCCAGTATTATATTTACGTATTAAATTTGGTTGTTGTATGTCTACTTTCTTCTGATCTTTAAGTGAATATCTTTTAGTCGACTGTATTGAGAGATGAGTGCAATAATTTGAAGAAACTGTCGCTACAGAATTGTCACTCCAGTGGTATAAAAATACCGATCCATCTGTTTTTTAATCAAATGAACCTCTTTCTTGTTTATTCATCTCCTTTGAGAGCATCAATGGACATTTTTGAATTCGATGTTCTCGGATAGTTCCAATAGTTTTTATATTTCTACTTGCAAAATCCTTCATCAAATCATTAGTAGTAAAAAAGTTATCAAAAAATATTTCTACTTGAAGAGGGCTTGCAACAACTGTCAGAAGATTATTTACAGGCCTAGTACCAAGAGGAGCTATTTCATTAGACTACTTTCCTGCATAAATTTCCGCTTTATATTGATATCCATTATTAGAGCAAATAATCCAGATTTTGAAGCGCAAATAATCCAGTTTTGATTCCAAAGCGAATTGGTTTTCCCTGAATAAACATTTTAGAGGAATGTTGGCCGTAATACGGAATCATTGAGTCGTCAATTCCAAGCTGGTTGTGAAATAATCCAAACTGAAATAATTTTTTGTTCAGTTCATCATGAATTTGTTGAATTTTACCCAACTTATCTCAGAGAACAAATTTAAAATTCTTATTCGTACGAAAGAAATATGTCTACATTTTAAAAGTGCGATGAAGAAAAGAAATCCCCTAATATTGAGATCAGAGTAACAAAACAAATGAAATTTTTAAATTGTATAGGTTTAGAAACATAAGAGCAAAACTGCACTCTTAGAATAACTCTTTATTTTGCTTTGCTACTTCATAAAAATAATGTCAGATAAAATCTTAGGCCAGTGTATTTTTTTTTCTCTTTAGGAATATACATTTTTCAAAATAAAATATTCAAAAAAAAAAACTTGAGATTACACTAAGGCACATTAAATATTCCATCTCTATGAATGTAAAAAAATTTTAAAAAATATCGAAGACCATTTCCGTAAGATGTACGAAGTTTAAGAAAAGAGAGATAATTTTTTTTTTTTTAAACTCAGCACTCTTTTGCGGCAAACGGTATTAGGAAAGTGTAAACATAAATCTGTTACCGAAACCCCGAAATGAACACATGCATATAAGAAGAAACTAAATGTTTACATATCCCAGTCACATACACATGATTCGAATCCGGAAAGAAAATTTAAATCAGGAAACGCGCAAAAAAATTCTGGGTCTGATCAAAAACCGCGAGCCGAATCCTTCTTAGAACAGAATTGTTTGAAAAGATTTCGAACTGGTAAAGAACACGCAAGCTATCTGGATGCAAATCGTCCTCTCTTGCATATGAATTGCACGGCGAAAAAAAAAAAAACTAAAAAAGGGATAAAAAGGGAAAAAGATGGCGGGACGATAAAGGATGCCTTAAAAATAGTAGGAAAACTTGTTTATCTACTATAAACAAGCTGATGCAAAGGATATGCATTTTGGTTTTGAAAGGGGGAAAGAGGGGTCCAGGTAGATAGCGGTTTATTTTTCAGTTTGTGTTTCCGCCAGTGTTTTGGCGCTTTCAGGTCACAGCTGGAAAGAGGAAAGTTTCTTAAGCATTTCAACTGAACTTCGACACAAACTTTGTTCAAAGATTCTTCCCAAATTAGATTCATATTTGCTACCCTTGCACGACAGAGGAGGAAACAAAAGTGTTGCACTAGAAAGACAGGCATTCAAAATAGTGGATTTTTTTGAAACTGAACAGATGAGAAAATTCTTAAACATGTGTGTACAGAAAAAAAAATTGTTTTCCCTTTTTCTAAATAAAGACACACACATTAAACAATAAAATTTCAACACACCGGTTTCCCCAAATCCAGCTAAGTATATACTATGATTATTTTTAATTTATTAATTAAAATATATAACATCTTAACATTTAGAGTCATTTCTTTTATGTTCCCCATCCAAGTATCCTTTTAAATGAAACCCCAGAGGCTTATATACTTTCATGTTCCTTTTCACATTTAGTCGTGTTATGTGCGTGTTATATTTAAAAAGAAATAAATTTTCTTCTAGCTCAATATTGACCTACCTGTATGACTTACGCCTTGCAATGTATGTCTTCCTCCTCGAGGTATACCCCGAACAACATCTTGAACAGCAGTAAACTACAATTTTCGGGTTGGGACCTTTTCTGGGAAATTTTTTCTGTTTCTAAGGGAGTGTAAGAGTGCCAGTTTCTTGTACAGAAATTGATAGATGTAGGGAAACTCATCGCATTCCAATGGATACCCGAACACTGTGATTTGGCTGTAAATTGACAACTGGACATATATATATATATATATATATATAACAAATTTCAATCGTTTTCCTTCATTAACTTTGTCCTATCGCAACAGAACATTATCCCTCATTTAAATTTGACCTAGGAATAACCAAAGTAATCTATTAGTTTCCCCTTAAGCAAGCCACGCGCCTACAGGTTATATAAGAAGATTGTTCGAGAACCATGACGAACCCATCAGCCCATATGACGCGTTGTAGTCAGGTGCGAATTCTAACCAATTAAAGTTCAGTGCACCTGTACTCAAGGACGTAAAAATAGGGTTTTCGCGGGTCTTGTGTCTCTGCTCTCCGACATGGTAACATGTCGTAAATTGAGCTGCGGTTTTTATATATTTCATGTGCTGTTCCGGCAGCATCGTGCCTGTTCTGAATGTGGTATCCTGTGAAATATGTCCAAATGTGGAATCATTAATTGTACAGCCAGTCCCGAAAAAGCTCCTGAAATAAAAACTGTGTAACTAGTTATGTAGAGGATTGTATCTCTCGCCTGGACTTATTTTTGGTTTGACTTCTCATTCGCCTGGCTCCGGTTCGACCAGGCCCATTGCCTAAACCTCTCGACGACTACATTGTTCTAAGACTCTACGATTTTTTCCACTCTGAAGTTCATCGACACCAAAAACGTTACACACACACACACACACACACACACACACACACACATATATATATATATATATATATATATAAGAAGCTTTATAACGATATAAAAGTCTGAACTGTCTTTACAATACTATGATTGTACATTTCTGGTCTTTGGTTCTTGGTATTTTGAGCTTTTTAAGATTTTCTGAGCTAGTTACAGCCATGAGTCATCATTTCTAGAGATTAAGCTATTCAGTAGAATATACATACAACATAAGAGTTCCAATCGTCGATCTTCTGAAGTAATGAACAGTACCAGTCATACTATACATTTGCTAGCTTTGGTCATTTCAGTCAAAGTAATAATTTATGTCAAAGTAGTAATTACAGTTTTAGCTACCTTTGCTTTCTTTTATTCATCTATCTTTAAAGAAATACAAGCTTATAACATTCATATATTTGCATATGATTTGAAGCTGTGTTCAGACAGAAATACTTCAGCGTGAGGTTGCTCAGATTTACTCAGCCACTCTCCTATTAACGGCTTATCGATCTCACTCTCCTAAATTTTCCCGAACGAAAACCTTTCGAATAATCTGTTTACACACTATAACAGAAATAAGTTAATGATCTTCCCCAACTTAACAGCGTGTAACATATTTTGTAGATCATGCATAATTCGAATTAGCATGTCTAATTTCCCAGGCCTTTTTTTCCCTCCTTCAGGTACGCGAGGAGGCCCTTTGCGCAAATGAACTAGCGCCAATGTATGCGCTGCACTCATTCCTCATGTAAAATTTACCTCCCACTGAATACGTAAGAGGCCAAGAATGAAATGCGAAATTAATAACAGCACTTGCCTTTAGCATGCCACCCGTGGCCTGCTTCAGCACTCTGCGAATCTGTTGTTGTCAGGGCTCTGACAACAAACCTTTAGTCAAATGGACACCGCATTAGAGGAAAACATTTAAGCGATGGGAACTTAAATGTATGTTTTGCTGTTTGATTTTTTCCCCTAAATCCGCTCTTGAACGTTTTATCACGGGCAGATGCATAATGTATGGAGGACAATTTTTTACTCGTTTACGCTTTTCCCTGGAACAACGCCAGTTGGGGATAAGGAACTTTTTATTGCTTATTTTTGTTTCGGAGGGTCGGCTACTTCCGCGAAGTGGTCAGCCATCATCGACTTATTTCAGCTGTCAAGATGGTATTTCTTTTCCTCCGTATTTGGAAATATTTATTTAAAGGGATAGGGGTTTCCATATAAGTGTGAGGAATGGTTTCGATTGCGGTTGCATATAACATAAGTTTTGGGTTTCTTTTCTTTTCTTTTACCTTTGAATGAGGGTAAACAAGATAACTTTATGATAATCTGATTAGTTTTTTTCTTCTGCAATTTCTTTTAATATCAGTTGAATGTAAGGAAACACTGACTAAATATGATAGCAAACACAGTTGTACAAATACAGTTATTTTCTGTGTTGCCAAATGAACTTGATAAAAAATTGTCATGTGATGAAATTTTTAAAAATTTGTAGTGTTTCGATATTTAATAGTGAAGTAACACTTCTACTTAATAAATGACTCCTTTACGTGGAAAAATTGCTTTTTTAGAAATTTTTTTCATGCATTATAATAATACTTCTACAAACTAGATGTATTTTGTAGTTTATCAAATTAAATTTTTAATGACCATTAATCTGCACTTCGTTCATTAGGCTTTAGCCTAATGAACAAAGTGCTTTTTCCGTTTTATATTCACACAAAATTTAACATAAGGAGTAATAATTTTCTTTAAATAATTTTCATTAACTAGAATAAATACTTTTTCTTTTTACGAGATAAAATATTTCACGTAATCACTAAAACTTATTTAAAGCGAGAGATTGCGTTGAGTATCAAATTTGTGCAGATTAAAAAAAAAAGTTTTGTGTTGTTAACAATGCTGTATTTCAAGTTTTTAACGACTTTTTTTCATATATTCATAACATCACAGAGAGGCTAAATAGGCTATTTTAGTACAGTAGCTGATTTTAACTTTGTTTACAATCCTCGCGTAAAGTACGTGTAAGATTGAAGAAAGTAAATGCAGTACGTGTTTTTTTTTCATTTCATTTCTTGTAAATGATTTTTACCTCCCCCTTTACAGCCGTAGGTAATTTTAAACATTAATTGCTAACATATAATAAAAGGCAGAGACATCATTTAATTTTATATTAATTTGTTTTATTTTGAAATATTCTGTCTCTTTAAACAGAATTTTATCCCTTTGATTTATATACATTTTACCATGCTTTATGAAAATGGATAATAGAAGTCCTATCGAAGAACTGACAACCATATTCTTGGCATGGCAGATAATCAAGACTGAAATTGAATTTAGAGCAAACTGTGGTAAATAGGAAAAAACCATAAATGAACCTCTCCGTTTTCCGGTAGATGATATATCTGCAGCAATCTGTATTTCCTAATTACAAACCGTTGTTTCCAGTTTTACAAGAAATGCACGACAAATATAATAATAAATACATAATCTTCATCACATTTATCGGAGTAACTTAAGCAGAATTTATTTTGTTAATTTAATTGTGCAAAAATTATTAAAAAAGCTGTAATTTTGATATTTTTCAAAATAATTACTTTACTTGAAACATGAAAGTTTTTTTTTAAATATTTTTAATATCTGATTAATTTAGGATTGACCTATGGATTGTAAAAATAAATTTAAGGCGTGAAAAAAAATGTAAAAATTACCTGTTCATTTAATAAATTACCGTTTTATTTTGTGTTCGCTTCTGAAATTATATCTTTTTCGAAAATTCGAAATACATTTCAGGTTTGTTGGTTAATTGGTTTAGAGCTACAGCAAACGTTTGCTATACAATGGCTAAGTAGACTGGGACCTACAGATATACGTTTCAGAACACGTATTGTTATTATAATAGGTACCGTAAAATCTCAACTATACGTAATACGCACCCGAGTATAATACGCATGTTTGATTTTGCACGAAATTTTGCGGAAAAAAATTAAAATTAAAGAAATACGCCCCCATAACTTTTCAATATTTTACCTAAAAATTGGACAAATATGATAATTTTTCTGCTGTCGTATAAGACCGTCTTGAAGACATTTTGAGGGAAATAAATAATAAATCTTTGCACTTGTAACAACCGGGAACTATCACTATTTCAAGGGACCTGTTATTAAACGAATGCGTGTGCGATACGAACTGCAAGTTCCGTTTGTTTAAAAGAAACACCTGCTTAGTAAACGGGTGGATTAATCACGGAGTGGAGATGCGAGAGCACCTGTGTTGCGACAATGTCTTACAGCTGATGTACGTTCGTTTATTCAATGTTTAAAACTACGTTTATTTTTGTACGTGAGTATAATACACACCCTCATTTTTGCGGACTAAAATTTGAAAAAAAAGTGCGCATTCTACTCGAGATTTTACGGTACTCGATAGTTATGTCTTAGAATCACTAGTTTTTTTAAAATGACATAAAATCTACTAAAATTTTTAAGCTATTAAATTGCATCGTGCGTAATAGAAAAGGGATCAACTTTTAACCGTAGTATTACATTACTATAGTTAACCGCTTGTTGAGTTGGAAAACATATTACTGAAAAACCTGTCCCCCCTAAACCAATATTTAATAGCCTTATATTTATCCAATATCTGAACTAATTGACTCTAACGTGCTCTCTACAAACAGACAACTCTATTTCGTGTATTGTACACATCTGTTAATAGTAAGGGCTTCGGTATACTGCTAAATAGGCTTTTAGTAATCCACCCCTCAGCTTTTGCATTCATTACCGAAAGGCTAAATGTAATACGCAGGTGCATTAGCAGACTTTAACTATATCACTGTCAAACAGGAATCGTTACACGTTGGAAGGGACAAACGTGAATTTAGAGCTACTGCAAATTCAGAATAGTTACACGCTTATGTATTGACGAATCAGTGGAATATATTTAAAGTTTATAGTGGTAATTTTTTAATAACGGAACAATTAACAAAGATTTATTTATGAAATCTTCATTTTACGAAATATAACAAAACTATTATCATGATATTTTATATTTTCTTAATTCAAATATGATAAATATTCTCGAAAACAGTTGCAGTACTCTAGAATTATATACTACGAAGCGGTATTTTGAAATTCATTTCATCCTTTCGTATTGCTAGACTTGGTTGAATTATTTATTTATACGTAAGTATTTGTTATTTGTATGAATATATTATTTATTTGTAAACTTAAATGATGATATTGAGAAATTCAATTCATCTTTTCCTATTACTAGACTTGGTTGAATTATTTATTTATGCGTAAGTAGTATTTCGTATTCTTATGTATATATTATTTATTTGTAAACTTGAAATATGATCAATCTTTAAAAAAGAACGTTTATTTTACTTATTGGGAAGCGATATTAATGTTAGAAAAGCCCGATTCGATTTTGTTTTGTTTAAAACTTCTATAACTTATTTTATTAATTCCTTTTTAACACTTGGAAGAAAAGCAAAATATTCACACTATTTCTATCGCAGTCAAGAACAGTAATAATGAGGGTATCATGCAATTTGATGTGATTTTTTAATGTGTTTCAAAATGTTCGAAATTTGTTACTTATGGGGATACATCGGGTATTCTAGCTATAAACTCATAAAGATATTTCTAGAATGAAAAGTAAACAAGCTTTTCAAAGTATTTTGACGTAATGGAACTTTATGTTTTCCTTTAAAATTAAAATTTTATAACTGATGTTTTAAAGTTCCTCATTTTTTCCTTGATGCAGCGTAATTTTAAACTATGATAAAGAATAAATTCAGTTATAAAATTTTTAAAACATAATGGGCACAGGATTTTCTTCTTCTTTTTTTTTTTTTTTTGCAAGCAGCTTGTTATAATATTTACTTTGTTAATGTTTCTCCGGATGCTATCGTCGCCAGACACTCATGTTAAAGAAAATCCAGTTTCTCAAACAAATTGTAGCAACTAATTTACCATCTCTGGAAAATTAATTACAATAAAACAATAATGTATTTAGTTTGTACATATGAGAACTCTTAAAATGAATGGACGTATTTGCAGTGTTTAAATTTTTATATGTAATAAGTATTCCCTAATTAGTTATTTTCGCTTTTAAAAATATAAAAAGCCAACCGCTACACATGGTACAATGCAATTAATTTGGATATTGGATACTGTAGTTCTGTACTGAGATGGTTTTCAGAGTAAAAGCAAGCAGTTGTTAGCCAAAATAGAACATAATTTCATTTATACAACACAATTGTTTTATAATTTATATTCAGACTGATGCTACTCCATTGATTTCAAACGTGCGTAAATGGACGCCGTAGTGCTGTGGATCATACAAACATGTTCTATAATATACATACATGTGCTGGAACATACAAACATGTACAACAAAACCTATACACCTAACTTGTCATAACTATAGTGTATATTCTGCTAAAAAATGATCAAACGAACAATGAACATATCTAACTCATACAAAAAAACAGAGTTTGTGTATGAATACTTTCGATGGATCCTTCTAAAAAATATGAACAGTATTTAATTGACGCAGTGCAATCAAATACTGTTCACACACAAACACGAAAAATACACAAAATATACATGATTTCGGCACCAATTTTCGCTAAAGCCACTCTTATAAATGCATTTTAATTTTAGGGCAAAATAAGGCTTTTAACATATATGTTTAAGATACTTATTTTCAGAATTTTAGTTTCACCAAATATGAGCTGGCTCTCACCCCAGTTATCAGCCGGATACGCATAAATCCGTTCCATCTAGTTGAAGATCATCAATCATCATACTACAATGTGATTCTGACGTTACTAACAGATATACTTTGGCGTTTTACCTTATTTGGTAGACCGGGAAGAAATTGTATTGTTCGAAAATTTTTTTTACACTTTATCTTAAATTTTTGAAACGTCTTTGTGAAATATCGACATCGATATTGTTCGCATGAGGCAAATATGAATCGCACAAAATGTTCAACTACATGAAAAAATGAACTAGATGAATGTGATATGAACTATATGAAGGTGAGAAAAATAGTTTAGTAACACATATGCAGGAGCTTGATTTACAAATGTGTTGATTACGAAGAACAGACATTCTGACTATCGAAAAAATTCAGTTCTTTAGATTGTATAACACCAGTAATAATGTAATTTGTGTATGAAACACAAATTGCAATTAAAATTTGTGTTTTTTTTAGCATTTTAAAAATTTTGAAAGAATAACAACTAAAGTTTTTATTGTGAGGAAATCCCCCCTAAATTAACCGAACTTTCTCTTTTAATAATCAGAGGAACATATTTTGTTGAGTTTGCTCTATTATATTTATTTAAACGAAAAGTAATAAACAGGGTAATAGTCAAGTCTTGGCCCCTCTATATAAAAAAAAGTTTAAGACTTGGATCTCTAAATAAAATATTCATACCTTTTCTTACAGGCCATATATTTTTTCTGTTTTTATCAAGGAGGGCATAGAAATTTCAAAAAATGCTGAATAATTGCCTAAGTAATAGAAAGAAAAAAATTTCAGGTAGTCTCTTCTAACGAAACTACCGCGGGTTATTAAGTTGCTTACCTGTTTTGTATGTGTATATGTATGTATGTGTTATGTATATATGTATTTATATATATGTTTGTATGTATATATGTACATATATATATATCAAAATTTTAACGCATTTTGGTACTTTTCTATTGAACTGTTTACTGCTTGTCGAAGTGATACAGACTGGGTTTGGCACACTGCCAAAATTGTAACTCGCGAGGACGGATGGACTGACGGTTTTAGCGTCTGAAATTTTGCTTTTCGAAGGACCGTTATGGAGGAACGTAATCTTACGTTAATTTTAGAACCACCTACAACATTGGTTTTCTTTTTTTTTTTTAAGAAAGTAAAAACCCTGATGTTTTCTAAAAAAATTTAACCTAGCTTGAAAACTGTAAAAGAGGTGTTATTTATAGCTCTATCATACCAAAACCGAAAAACGGTGCATTAAGTAGATGAGTTCTTAACCCGTTTCCTTGAAAGGGAACGCTCTAAAGGTCAACTAAGAACATCAGTTCGCTCTTTAAATGGATGAAATCACAGTTACTCCATTTTAAGTGCACTAAAACCTCCCGCAAAATTCTATACCCCATTAGATATTTTTGCTCCCGTCTCTCCACAAAAGCTCCCTCCACAAAAGCGTGGGCGGCAACCTTCTGTGGAAGCAGCGAAGGGGGAATTGGAACACAAATTTGTAGACGCGGGAAAAGGCACACGTGAGCGTTCGCGTGACGGGGGATGCGTCACACGCGTATACCGCCCCTCCATCGAACGTAAGCCGCACGGAAACCTCTCTCACGGACAGGCATTTGCATCCTCTGGAGGCAAAGGGGGTGATATCCACGTCAAGGGTGGACGCGCGAGGGTGTTCGTACGTTTGCTCTAATGATACGTTTTCGGGTGGGTGTAGGTGCGGTTCATGTCTTTTGTGTCATCTTTTGTGAGGGGAAAGACGGTCGGAGACCTCATCTCTTGCACCTCCTTTTCCCTGTAAGCCCGTTCTGAAGTGGGAATGAAAAGGCAGAGAGAAAATGAAAAAAAAAAAAAAAGTTGCTCTCTCTATGGCTGTGTAGATAATTGCAAAATATTTTCCAAGAGTCTTTGTTGAATATGTCTTTTAGACTGTATCATTATGATCATGTTCAATTACGTCTAATCATGTTCAGTGCTTTTTTTTTAAAAACTCACTTGAGAATTTGGAAAATGTTTTATTCCTTTTCTATGTAATCTTCTGTACGTATTATATGCAAGCATTTAAAAATAACTATAAAGCCTTTTTTAATATGTTTGAAGTATTAAATTTGTACATTATATAACACAAAATTTCTAATTATATTTTACACCGCTATGTTTTATTTAATTTAATTTTTTTTAAATTTCTAAATTTTTTTTATTTATTATATTTTTTTATTTATTTTATTTTATTTTACTTTATTTTTTTTTTTTTTTTTGCTGTATTTCACTAGATTTCTAGCACTTCCACCATTTGAACCTAAATTCTTCTTAAATCACTGGAGATATTTTGCTAATTAAACTCATCATCATATTTGTCACAAATTTCTACTCTATTCCACTTAGAGCCGGACGATGACCGAATCGCTAAGGAGTCTGGCATGTTTGTAGCCGTTCAGAATAGTCTTTAAGCTGTAGGACCCGGTCTAATTAGCTCTCGTGTAGTAAAAAATGACCGTAGCGGTCTCAACCCACCAACCAACCATTCCCCTTAAGCATGTTGGTCTCACCATAAAATAATAAATTACCCTCATTTTGGATAGATGCTAAAATAAAAATATCACTCATTTAGCTACACTTTTAGTTACAATTAGCGATTAAGTTTTAAACATGAAGCCATATAGGGTCGGTTAGAAATATGCTTCCAGTATAGCCCAATCCTTAAGGAGGTCCTGTGCTATGATAATCTATTAGGGATATCTATCGGGATTTGAACAGCAGCACATTGCAACGTGCACTTAATTACTGTAGAATTTTCAGATAGCAACTTCGTTTTACATTTTTTTTCTTCAAAATTCAGGAAAATGAATCTGTATTTGTTCATACTGTCCAGATATAAATTATAACTTGTTCTAACAACGCAGTTTACATCCGTTTAGAAATTATTCTCTGAGCAGAAATTAAAAGTAACGTTTTGGTTAAACCACCTAGTAGTCATTAAAATAAAAGGTTTTGTGACAAATTTCTTTTCAAACAGGTATAGGTTTCCATGCAAGTAATTTTACATTAAAATGATCCTTTTGCTCAATTTTCTCAATTTTGCTAAATTTTCTCTCTATTTAAGGATATTAAATGCTATTTTGACGATTTTTTTTATCATTTTACACCAAACACAATACTATACAGTAAACTTCATTTATATCTCAAAGCAGCTCTTTAAGCACTGTAATTATGAACTTAGGGCATAGCAAAAGTTGTTTCCTATAGAGCCTAAAGCCAAAACTATCCCAGTTTTTAATAAAGTTCCATGGTTGAATATCACTCGAATGGAAAAACCCGTAATTTTTGCCTTGATTACTCAACGGCATATACAAACTTTTCAAATATCTAGAGGTTACAGATAATTAAACTTTTTATTTATTCTGTAACCTTTCTTTCCAAATGCATTAACTCTCAAAAAATATGTACATCCGTTATACTTTAGATTAAAAACATTAACTTTTCTGTTATTTAGACATATGATCCCCATTAGTTTATTAATTAGTTAGACATTTAAAACCATTTATAACAAATTATCAGCATGAAGACACTAAAATTTTGTTTTATCTGGTTAAGCAGCTAATAAAAAAAGTACATAGAAATTTGAATTATCCCAAGCGTAGATAAATAACATATTGGTTTAAATTTTAAAAAAATTAATCCCTTTTATATGTTTAATTTTTTGCCACACTTTCTAGCATCCAATTTTCTTTCACCCAGACGTTCTGTGCCAAAATACAATCAAGCCGTACATACTACAATCTTTAATTACCGAACTCTTAACTCCTAGTACATATAACAATACGTTATTTAACCTTCGTGATATTAAAATTTCAATATTTTTATTTCTTAATAGAGAATAATTATGTAGAAATGTTTTGACCTTAAGACATTAACATTAAAAATAGAAATTTTTTTAGTAACACACGTGTTGATTCAGAAATATAACAAAAATTGCATGTCACTTAAAATACCATACATCGGGCAGGGTTATTTTAAACCTCTATCAACAGTTTCAAAGAGCCCATAGTTTCTTCGCTTAATGTATAGATTTTATGCTCTTTTTGTCGTTTCGTGATCGATTCTGTGTAACAGGAAATGTTAAACGTATAATATCACTGTGTCGTATGTTAACATTACGAGTCCAAGATGCGTTCATGATTTCTAGAAAAGAACAAGGTATTTTTAATTGAAAAAAATAGAATAATGGGATGCCGAAAAAAGGAGATATTAGGAATAATTTGGAAACCGATTCATTCAATTCTTTCATAAGAAACTCCTAACAATTTTAAATTGAAAATGATCGAAAAAAACTTCATGGAGAACTTTGCGTGAGTTTGATTGATGAGGTGGGTATAGAAACGAGAAATTTCATTGCACATAGGGTAATTAATTTATATACTGGTTTCCTAATGCGACATTTTGTTACCGATATAATGGATTCTGCAGTGCAGATGAAAATAAATGTAATATTGAAATAAAAACATTATGTATTTTATTTTTTCATCGTTTTTAAAGTTTTTTTTTGTCAAAGTCAACCCAACCTCACCCCTGACAAAAAATGTGTCACCCTTTTTTTTACTTAAAAATAACCATATGTTAACCTATATGTTTGCTTTTCAAAAATAGAACTTTCACTAAGGGTCTGTTCACATAGAATCCGTCAGCGTTAGCGTTACTCGTACTGGCGTGTTTTAAACCAATCACAGGCCTTAACAATTTTGTGGCTTATCGTTTGGAGGTTTGTAATTGGTTAAATATATTTCAATACAAGTAACGCTAACGCTGACGGATTTTATGTGCAGGTCCTGAGTGAGAATGCGATAAAAAAGCTAGGATATTCGTTTTTACACATGATATATATAGGGTGTCCGGTTTACACAATTTATGACTTATTTTTACGGAACTGCCCATTAGAATTTAAAAATATTTATTTAAATAGAAAAAACATCTCACCAAGTTATAATATCAATCATATATTTCGATCATAGTATCATAGATTTCGATGTATACACCTTTTGTAGCACGACTAACATCTAAATGGCAATCCAGTTCTCTCCAAGTGTTTCGTAGCCTATCAGGAGTTATTAAACTTTTTTGTTTGGGTATTCCTTAAATCCGTTGTATATAAACAAAACAGGGAATTTCTGGATGAGTTGAAGAAACGTATCATTCCAGAAATTCGTGTAATAACTCCTGATATGCTATGAAACACTTGGAGAGAACTGGCCTTAAAGAGATTTAGACGTTTGTCGTGCTGCAAAAGGTGCACACGTCGAAATCTATGGTACTATGATTGAAATCTATGATTGATATTAAAACTTGGTGAGATGTTCATTCTTTTTAAATATTTTTTTTTAATTCTAATGTGTAGTTCCGTAAAAATAAGACATAACTTTTGGATACGTTTAGCCCGAATACCCTGTGTTACAAATTAAAAATCTACTGAGTGGGTACTTTTTATTGAATGGTACATTATAGAGCAGTGTTATTAAAAAATCGTCAAATAAAATGCTTTGGGCTTTGAGAAGTGCAACGATATTCATTTTCATTTGTTTGAAATAACAAAATATTTGGATCCATAAATGCAAGCTGGTCCATAAATACAAGCAAAAATGTAGCTAAATCGAAATCCTATTATGTTTCAATATCTGGCTTGCGTTTAGTAAAATTTTATTTCACAGTAGGAAAAAATTTATCTCCAAATATATTCGCTTACTCTCGACGAAGGAAACCTAAACATTATTTTCTTCCCCCAACATGAGACGTGATGCTGTGAGACAAAATTTGTTGTGGTATATATATATTTTTTCTTTTGAATCGACAAAACTTTCAATATAATGTTGAGGAATCTGTAAGAATTGTGCCTGGTGCGAAAATTTGGTTTTGGACTCTCGGGGATACTTAAATGCACTGTTTTTCTATTTTACTGTAAAATATGAAACCCACAGGGATTCTTGGAAGGCGGTACCTCGATGAGAAATGTAGGTTGTAGTTTGGTTTCAAGTTGTTTATTTGACCCAGCATGCTTATTCTAATGAATTTCAAGAGTTTCTATGAAAGAATACGGGCATTGAGTGTTGAAATAGTCAGCAATTGTTGAAAAGGAATAATATAAGATATAAAAATAAAATTATAAGCAAAATCAGTTTTTAGCTAAGTTTGTATACCATTCATACAAGAGGAAAAGTATGGGATAGGGAATCAAGAATTTTTGCGTTGCTTAAAAAAAATCATTAATACTAAGTTAAGCATTTCAGATCACTTTTAAAGTTTTACGATTTACATAACAGCTTGTTAATATTTATCATATTAAGAATAATTAATGCATAAATTAATAATAATAACGATTGAATACTTTTTATATATATCAGCAATTCATAAAAACGTGATGACCAATAGTACCAACTGTATAAAAATAAGTATTGCCCTAACAAAAATAATTTAAGATAAAGTTTTCTGAAACAAGTATTTTTTCTTTAAAAAAATTTTCATATAAAATAAGCATGCAAGGAGATAATAATGATTAAACTTTGGAAACTTTTATGTTGAAGGAAAAACAGTACCTCGTATTTGCAACAAAGCGATATAATTTCCTAAACGTATCATTTTTTGGTCAGACTATCGTGTAAAAATACCTCTTTGTGTACAGTTTCACTGACGATATATCCCGCACATGCCATTAAATCGGACGTATCTCTCCGTGAACTTCTACTAAATAAGCTTGACTACCCATTCTGCCAGAACTCCTTAAAAGACAAATTCGGCTGTCTACCATTCGTACAGACAGGGAAGCGAGATTCATCAATTAACATTATGTAATATCAGATGGATGATTGCAATAATTGTTCTGATCTGCCCATCTTTAAACGAAGCTGCCAGTGAATACAGGCTTGCCATTGCTCTTAATTCACAGGAAGCTTCCGAGATTGTACCAGTTGTTATCAGACGTGATTATACGTCAGTGATAGACATTAAGAGTCGCTTATTAAGTTCCCCTCCTTCGCTTGGTTCTGTAAGCTGCTGCCCTCCCTCTTGCTACTTGCACTCTTGAACTATCACTCCAGGGTGTCGTTTCTGTAGACCATTGAGGACATTTGCGGCTTACATTTGTTCCTATTTTGGACCCAATGAAACCAAAAGAGATCGAAATTACTGCATTAATATAAAATTAGGGAAATGTATTGAAATAGTCTAAAGCAATCTAGTTCGTCAGTATTACAGTAATGAGTATGGAAAAGAGCAAAAATGTTAACCTTCTTCCAGTATTTTTCTCTTAAAGACCATGGTACTTTTGAGTTTTGGAGCAACGTTTTTTATCTCCTCCATATTTTTTACGAATACAAAGCTCGAAATATTCATTCAAAGCAATGCTTAAGTACCCCTCCACCCCCTCAAAGAAAATAAAGAGCAAAGCTTATAACTGTGTATATTTCAAATTTTTAATCCAGAAAGTAAATATGCTTCAAATTCGCAAATATTGTCACCACTATCTGACGTCATATTGATTACATAAATGTTTCTAAAATTCTTTGTCTATTTCATCCCATTTCAAATATTTTCAGCAATTATTGTAAAAAAATATCTACATGTTAAATTTGAAATAAATTATGTTGTTAATATTTCTAAATACTAAATAATCGCCTGTAAAATAATAAGATTAATGAAATAGACGAATGTTTTAGCAGTCTAAATCAGTGGTCTTTGCAGATGCTGTTCAACCTAATCACTTGACTAATCTTAAAATGAAATAATTATGAAAACTACAAAAACTCAGACTTAACTAAATACATGCGTTACAATGATCACCTTTGAAAAAAAATTAAACT
>OU015491.1:141184966-141247466 GCA_907164885.2 Dolomedes plantarius | reverse complement strand
GTAATATGTGTGAGTGTCTCGGGCCGCACATAAAAGCTTGGTGGGCCACAGTTTGAGTTTCCCTGCTGTAATAGTATATCTACTAGAGCAGGGATACTCAAACATACATCAATATAGTACATACATCAATGTAGAATTACTTGGCCCTTACTCTTCAAAAAATAGATTAATTAAAAATACTTTGAATTAGAACTAACAGACTAAACTAACTGAACAAATTAGTGATAAAACTTGGAGAAACTCTTGAAAAGATCCCATAGTTTCCAAGACATAATGCTGTTAGACAAGAAACTGGTCACGACTGTCTTGCTGGTTACTTGCACATATTCGGAATACTCTCTACCCCAAACTGCATCTTGTGCAACAGTCAGTGATTGTGTGGTGGACGCTGAGCATCTTGGGATACGTCCAGTGGTCTCCAGAGGAATTTGTGTTAGGTATTGGAAAGCTAAAGAACAGATACAGGCCATACAGACTGATTGACTTTTGTTATGGTTACATTTGTTTATTCATTGTTTTCTGTTTTTCTGTTATTAGTTTGTTGTTTCTAATTGTCTGTTTGCACTGAGTGTTATCACTCTGGCGAATGATGTATATGAAGTGCTAGTGCTAGAAATAAAAATAAAAAAGAATTAGTTGGGGTTGGACGATTTCAATAGGAAAGCCTTGGAACTGCAGTTTTGCGATTGAACCCAAATCCAGTCAGTTGTGAACTGTTATTTGATATACACACTTATTCACTATACATTCTTGTGAAAGGCAGTTGAAAAAAAGACAAATTCAGGATAATTTACGTGCAAAATAATTTTTGATGTGCTGGTCTCATGCATGTAGCAGCAAACATGCATTATAATTCATGTGTATACACTTATTTTTGTACACTGTCATGAATGTAGAAACAGCTTAACAACTAACTCCGATTTACTCAACACTTGAGCCGGCCTGAATCCAGACTAATGATACATCATCAAAAGGTAAATAAATATTTAGATGAAACTTAAATAAAGAACTCGGCCGTAAGAAACAAAGAATGAATTTCGCTAACGTTTAAAGAGCCGTAGCATGCAAATTTGAAGGCCTTCTTTGTGGATGCAGGTTGTTACATTGAATTAGAGCGTCCTGGAGTATTATTCTCGAGAACTTCTATTCAAGAACTTCAAATAAAAGCTCCCGGCTGTTAAAATTTTACAGAATGAAACTAAGGACGTTACGGCGACATACAATAGAAAAGGCACAACGTTTAATTCTTTGCATACTCTTCTGTTCTGAGATATTATCCCAAAACCTTCTTAACTCATTATTTTTGCACTTTCCTTTAAAAGATAAATATTTCAGCATAATGAAAGACAAATATATCTACACTATGTATAAGCATGCGTGCGCATACATACTTACATCTGTATGTACAGAAAGGTATATATATATATATATATATATATATATATATATATATATATATATATATATATATATATATATATATATATATATATATATATATATATATATATATCTGTGGCATGGTACAACAAGTGCCTAAGTCAGTTTTCTCCGAGATGGCTTTTTTTTCTTACGTCTATTTTTAAAAAAATATTATTTTCAATGTAAGAAGTACCCAAGTCTGTTCGATGCTTTAAAAATGTTTTCTAAACCCATGTTAAAAATGTTTCTAAACCCATGTTTCTAAAAATGTTTCTAAAAACCCATGGCTCTGAAGATTTAACCCCTTTGTTCACAAGCTTTTAATTAACTACGCATGCTCAACTGACTCGTTATGACGCTCATTCCTTATGCGTGACATCACGTAGAATTTCTATCGTCTTCTATTGATGACTGTGCAAGATTGTTTCTTAGAATTATAGCCTTGACAACTTCACGCTATTTTAAGATTCCCCTCGTGGTTCTTCGAAAATCGAACCAAGTCCAAACCTTAAATCTATTTTCATCGCGACGCATTTACTCCCATTATTTGAGATTTCCCAGTCTTAAATTGATAAGTCTTAATTCTTCCTAAACAAAACCCCCGGTTTAAGTTCATGCTATCGCCCCCCATATTTAAGCATATATATATATATATTATATTATATATATATATATATATATATATATATATATATATATTAAATATATGTGTGGGTGTGTGTTGATGGGTGTGTATTATAACAAACTCAAAGATGTTTTCGCATTTCGAAAGTACGTAAAATTAAGTATAAAGCCAATTTAGAGTTTTTTTTTGTTTGTTGTTGTTTCTTTGAACGCGTAACTTATCAGCAAAGATAATTGAATATCAGGTTCAATAAACTAGTAAAAGTAATTCAAAGAGGAAAACTTGGTCTACTTAAAAATATATAATTCATGTATCTAGTTTCCCGAAGCACGCTTAAAAATAATTAGCGTAAACATGCAGTTTTGGAGTTGTTCATAATAAAGCGACTATAAATCTCATTTTTTTTTTCATGGGTTATAAAAAAAGCGAACACAAAGCACGGAATTTAATATAACGTAAATAATATATAACCATGTTAGGTACTTAACATAGTTCAGATCACACACATTAAACTATTAACCCCTCTTGTGTCCATTAAACTGCCCCGAAGAAGTCATTACATGGCACGCAGGACCGAAGATTAAAGTCGAGTCTTGAAATCGACGGCAGAAACTTCAGAAAATTATTCTCAGTTCCGTAAATTGACTCCATTTTTTCTATTTTATTTATTCGTGACATGGAACAAGAAGTGCTCTAAATAATTATAGCTGTGCGAAATTGAAAATTTGTTTGTACTTACTAGGCCCGAGTCATCTTTTCAATTATACGATCTAATATAGTTTAGAGTTTTTCTTTCCTCCTTTTGGAACTTTTACCCCTTTGTTCGAAGAAAATAAATAATAAAATGCATTTTCTTCGACATGCTTGAACTCATGAAAATGGCAGGGAAACACGTAAAGAAATTGATTTTAGTTATTTTTGGAAATATATAAACGCTAAGAAAAGTTACAGCAAAAATTGCGGAATCTCTCTCGAACCCGTGTTAAGTTAAGGAGGTAATAGCATGGTAGATGTTATTTCAAATCAAGCTGCTTGTAAGCTAAATTTCTACATTGCTGCAATTAGATGGTACTTTTACCTGCATATTTTCTCTTAACTCTTTATTATTTTGTTCATCGTTAATTTGAATTGTCCATTCTCTGTGTTCTTGTACTTATTCTGTGAGCATTTTGCAGCTTGCATAATATAATCTTATCAGGTTTTAAAGATAATTTAAAGCATAGATATACCTATAATAAATGTTTTCACTTATTATTAAGGATAAGTAATTTTCGTATTTACGAAATATGCGAATAAATGGCGAAATTTGCCGATATGAGTGAATGAATGCGAAAATTATTTCTTGACTACTTTTCGGCGAAATCTTGGTGATAAAAGGCCTTTTAAGCGAAATTAAGTAATAATAGCAATAATTTGTCAACATAATTGCTTAAGTAAAATCATCCGCGGTCTTTAACTGAGAAAACTCAATCTCCTTCGGATTTGCTTCGAATTTCACCCGGACAATTTGACCGTACTGGAGTCGAACCTAAAAATCTAACTGTAAAAATCAACCATCAAGTTTTATGAAACAATTTAGTAGATTTAAGAACGTCTCTTGAGCATCAAAGTCAATGGCATTTCAGCTACTTACAATAGTCAACCAAGAGACTCTTGTTGATTGGGAGTTCAAGAGACTCCAAGAGACTCTTGAGATTTTAAGTTCAACTTTTATGGATGGTCCTGCAAGTACCTAAAGCCTTCAAAGAGAAAATAATGCATGTATCCTTTCGGAACTAAGAAAACAACAGTTTCAGGATAACACAGAGATAAATACGAAATAACAATTCAAATATATTTGAGCTTAGGTCATTACAGATACATCTTTAATGAATAGTTTTAGTTGTGAACAGAATGACCACTGAGAGTTTCTAAATCCTGACTGTAGTCGCTAATTGTTAATGATACGTAATTTGCGCATTTACGAATTAGATGCGAATAAATGCGAAATTTGCCGATATGAGCAAATAAACGCGAAAATTATTTCTTTACTACTTTTCGGTGAAAACTCGGTGATAAACCGCTTTTTAGGCGAAATTTGGTAATAAAAGTAATAATTTATTAACAAAATTGCTTAACTAAAACCATCCGTGGTCTTTAACTGATAAATCTCACTCTCCTTCGGATTTGCTCCGAATTTCACCCTAACAGTTTGTCCGTACCGGACTCGAACTTAAAAATCTAACTGTGAAAATCAATCATCAAGTTTTGTGGAACAATTTAGTAGATTTAAGAATGACTCTTGAACACCAAAGTCAAGGGTATTTCAGCACAGTAGTCAACCAAGAAACTGTTGATGTTATGCAGATTTTAATTGCAACGAAATGTTGCTACCTTAAATTTGCAAAGACAGCTATACAAATCCTCTATAGTCCCGTTAACAGAGTAGATGCTGAAATATTTTAGTATGTACAACGTAGTAACTAATGACTGAAGGCAAAGACTTTAGGAACATAATGTGGAGACCACTACAATGTTAGCTTTTAACTAAGGATGTATATACTTGCCTATCCAAGTAAGCAAAATTGAAATTTTTTAAAAATAAATGCGAAATTTTTGAATTTATATATATATATATATATATATATATATATATATATATATATATATATATATATATATATATATATATATATATATATATATATATATATATATATATATATATATATATATATATATATATATATATATATATATATATATATATATATATATATATATATATTAGAGGACCCGACATACGTTGTCCTGTTCAAACGTTGTAAATCCAAAAATCATAAAATTATTTTTATAAACTATAAATTGTTTGGACCGTTTTGATGAAGAAATGTGTAAAGAAAAAATATTTTTAAAAAAAGCTTAAACCACCACGCTTACAGTTATCACAACTCGACCTATCAATTTCGTATTAGTGTATCTATATACTGCAGACCTCCCTTCAGAAGAGACCTGAGACCGGTTTGAAGGTTGGCGCCTCAGAGAAGTCGATTCTCAAAATGAGGGGTCAGGGATAATCAACACCCCAATACCATTTCCAGCGGAAAGTATTTATCGCTCTTTACGCATTAAGAGAATTATGAAGGTTTTAACTATTTTGGCTTTAAGAAAACCATAGCATGTTTTGATTTCCATTTTCATGTAATTAACGTATTTTGGGACTTTTTACCCTGCATCGTATTACTATTTTCCGAAGTAATGTAAGGGAGTTTCAGAAAACCTCAATAAAATATAGAGTCATGTTTATTTTTATAAATACTGGATCATACAAAAATTTATTATTATAGATACAGATTTCAGGGTATTTGGGTTTTGCAACTGTTATTTTTTCTTTTGCCAAAGGAGACGCGATCTTTTTCGGTAATTTCGTTTTCATTTAAGGGATCTGAGGAGTCTTACTTTTTCACTGAAGGTGCAATTTAGCATCATGTCACATTTAATTTTATTTCTTATTCCCTATAAAACATTTATACATGAAATTTTTACCACTGAAAGCTTAATATATGTTCCATGTAGCATAATTATTTCAATGTTCTACAACTGATATTTTAATTAATTTTTAAGTTTGATGAAAATTTTAAAATTGTGTTTTGGCTTGCATCTATTGCGCACAAGACTGTAGCAAAACTATTGGTTGTAGAGTCTAAGCAAATAAAAACCTAATTTTTTTTTATTTAAAGTAAAATTACAAAATTTTGAAGAAATGCCTTTCTCCTTTTATATATAATAAATAATCTCTACACAAGTGTATCCATCTTTATCTATCACCCTTAGACATATTTAATATTAAAGGATAATTATTTATTTAGCTTAATTTCCTTCTATTTGACAAAAAAATTCAATATTAATATTTATGAATATATCAAAATTTATGTATTCATATTTCAATATTTATAGGCGTTTTTTGACTATAAACTCTTATTTAAATTTTTTCTCATTTATAAAGATTTTTTCGTTGTCCTAATTGACAAACCACGTAACTCACATTTTCCACTTTTCACAAGATGAACAAAAAACCGATATATTCGACATAGTGAAATTGCAAATTATTATCGTTTATACTCAAAAATAAATGTTAAAGGGTGCTTAATTATACACAGGCAAAATTGTTATGTAATTAAACTTTTTCGTAATTAAAATGGGGTTGCAAGGTCTACACTAAAAAACTGTCTTAACTGTTGCAGGGTGCAGAAAAGTTCAGGCTATCTGAAAATATCATTTTTATAGGATTATCAACATTTGTATAGCTGTAAATAGTAGATACATTTTCTCCATAGGTCAACACTGAGGTTGGCGAATCCAACAGAGTTAGTACACATCAGCCTTAAGGGAACCGTCTCAAAGACAACCGTCTCAACCGTCTCTGTGACAGTTAAGTTAATAAATTACGTAGTACGTGTTGTTTTTCACTTTTTTGGATGAATTAAATTTTTTGGAGTTATGATTGACAGAGTTTTACAGGGACCATAAGCCAATGTAATAGCATAAAAATCCCAAAATCGTATTTTTTTACTTGAGCCAACGATTTATTGAACTTCACCTTTCTATTTGAGACGGTTCCCTTAAGGCGGATGTGTACTAACTCTGTTGGATTCGCCAACCTCAGTGTTGACCTATGGAGAAAATTTGTCTACTATTTACAGCTATACAAATGTTGATAATCCTATAAAAATGGTATTTTCAGATAGCCTGAACTTTTCTGCACCCTGCAATAGGATTTATATTTTAAATTTCCTCCACCAAAGGAATTTATGAGCATTTAAAACACATTATACAAGACCTTTACCCCCTAATAATTTAAATTTTAAAATATTATTTCTACTTTTTTTAAAACGAAAAATTCCCTCAAAGTGTAAAATTTATTTCTCTATCATGGAGCACAATTTCTTTAAAAATATCTTCAAATCCAAGTCGAATCCCTGAACAAATTTTCTCCACAGGTAAACATTGAGGTAAGCTAATCCAATAGAGTTAGTACGCAGCAGCCTTAAAAACCAATCTCATTGCTAAGTACTGATAATATTAGTCCGTACCAAGATGTTTGCTATTGAAAAATTATTTCAGTGTTAATTTTTTTTCTATCACCCCTTATGCTCATATTTTATTCATGCATTATATTTAAATTCGTATTTTAGTTTAGTCTTAGTTTTGGCTTTCGTATATTGGCTTTTTTATCACCCTTTTCGTATTTTGGCGTTTTTATCACCTTATACGTAACTGACATTTTGAAAATTTGAGAAATGTGTAAAGAGTACTAAATATGAAGAAATCGTTTTAGTTCACCTCTAAATATACGAGCACGTTTGAAAAATGAGACGGTGTAAACTACGCGTAAATTTCTCTAATCCAGCTAGCTTGTTTATTCGAAAATTATTATTACTGATACTCAAAACTGAAACGCTTCTAACAATAAAATGAATTGCTTTCTCTTCAGTAAAATGTTCCCTCATATTTCAGAAAGTTACCATCTGATATATTTTATCATTTCCTATGAATAGATAATGCTTTCACCTGAATTACTTAATAAAATGTATGTTTAGAAAAATAGAACAATGACGTTATTCTGCTAGCATTTATTAAAGATTTTGATAAATTACTCCCCTTTATCAACATCGAAATTATCTATTTCGTAATGCTTATTTTGGAATTAATGACGAAAAAGAAATTATGGAAGTTTTCTTTAGAAAATTTTGTGTTAAGGCTGCTGTGTACTAACCCTGTTGTATTCTATTACCAATGCTAACCTATAGATAAAATTTGTCTATTTACAGCTACATAAATTCTGATGATCAAATTAAAAATGATTATCATTTTATAAATTTTGTCCACCAAAGGAATTTACGAGCGTTTGAAACACACTGTACCAGGTCCCCCCCCCCTCCCTCGAATAACTTAAATTTCAAAATTTTATTTGAATTTTTTTTTTAGAAAATGAATAATGTCCCATGGTGTAAAATTTCTTTCTCTATTGCGGAATTCAATTAAAAAAATATCTTTAAATACTTTTCTGCAATCCTTGGACAAATTTTCTCCAAAGGTTAACATTACGGTGAGCGAATCCAATAGGGCTAGTACATAGGAGATTTATGATGATATGAATTCATATTTAGAGTCAAATCAGTCAATGGAAAAACACCAGAATCATGTCACTAGTCACAGAATCAAAACTATAAGATAACAATCCCCGCTTTTATAACAATATTCCGCTTGCAACAATATCCCCTTTTTTACCATAAACCGATTTTATGTCTTATTCTTTCCATTTAATGACTTCTGGATGCAAACATACAACGACTCATTCGCTAGAATACATGCTTAAAAATAACAAAAAAATTGTTGTTATCAAACCCCACAAATTTTCAGAAAAAAATATTCTATTGCACAGAAAAATTTCCCAAATGAAATTTTAGAACTGATAATCGTCTTTCGAAACTTTAACAACCACATTTGCATCTCTGTGTGAAGGATGTAACAGCTCCCTTAGTACCTCCTCTGGGATGTGCCACTGGAGTGTGTCCATTGCTAACTAGCTCACGCATGAAGTTGAAAATAATGGTATCTTTCACTTTACTTGGTATTTTAGCGTTTTATAAGAAGACATAAAAAGTACAGTATCATTTGTCTTCTAAAATTATAGAGTACTGAGCTTAACATAATCGTTTTGACATGAGGATTGTCAGTCGATGGATAATCGTAATTCATTTGTATCGTAATCTAATGGAACTACGTTCTTGTTGCCCACCTTATGAACTTAAAAAAATAGTTATCTGAATTCTAATTTTTTTTATTTGTCTCTTATGGTATCAGAATATATTTAATGTATCTTTCTGTTTGGGTAAATATATATATATATATATATATATATATATGCGTGTGTGTGTATGTTTGTATACGTATAAACGTATAATTTAAAGGGCAGACATAAAAGTTGCATCTATCTGTCAATAACATATAAGAGTGAATTTTTAATATAATAATTTCATGCACCACTTATAGATGCAAAAAAAAAGTATTTTACAATGAAACTGGTACAAAAAATTCCTCATTTGGAAGCAACCCTTTGTTTACAGATTATGCCGTCACTACTGATAGCGAAATGTCATCATTAATCTATATTACAATAGTAATCTTCCGTTTTCTTGAAAGAGTTTGTTTTCAGGTTCCCCAGGAATAACTGATAAACTTGAATATTTCACCTTTTTTCATAACGTAATGTAATTATCATTTGAACATACTGATGATATTTTAAAATCTTTGTTGAGATGACGTTTTTCGTTAATATTTTAAACAAACAAGAATTTCCTGGAAAGTGTTGAAAAAAATATATAATTCAAGATTTATAAAACTGTTGAAAGTACAACAAAAATAGATGTGATACCTTTTTTTTCCTAGGCTGAAGAAATGAATGCTCTTTTTAATAATGTAATTGAATCTGCTTTAAATTACCCTTCTTCTTTAATGCTGGACCAGCAGAGAATTGCGTGCAGCTCTCCTATATACTTAATGCGTTTGACAAATTATGGTAAAACAGGTTCAGCAGAATGTAATTTAGTAAATAGTACTCTTTAGCCTTCATATATTTATTAATTGCATATTGAGCGAAGCAAATCACCAAAAATAAAGAGAAAAATGAATGATTTACCTTTTTTTCCTTATCAGGAGGATTTTTTTTTATCTGAAGGAAAAGTTTTTTAGAAAAATAATTTGGCTGAAAGCCAATTTTAATATGTTCTACCTTAGTAAAGTTATTATAAAAGAGTTGAAAATTGAAGGCACTTTGACAAAAATATTAAAATTTTATATGTATTATCTTTTTTCTATTTATGTTCATTTAGCCAGAAAATAAGAGATGTTTCATATATATATATATAATTATATATATAAGTGGTACAAAAACCTGCGAAAGCATTAAAATCGTAAAACAGAATCGAAATACAGAAGTGCCTGCGCGTACAGCAACACACCCCCTATCACAATACGGATACATTTAGTTAAAATAAATAAGAAAATTATACTAATGGAGCGATGCACACAAATGGACAGAGGGGGTTGTGACCCCTATTCCCTGGTTGAACATGTTTTCTTGCCAAGGCGAACACTCCCAGTGGACCAGAGCATCGCGAGACCGAAGACTTAATAAAAGAGTTCATCTAAATCATTTGTACAAAAAGAGCTGAATAAAAGAGTAAATTTTTTTATGCCTAAATAAAACTAAAAAATGTATATAAGAATATTTAAAAATACAAGACCAATTAACAATACATCAAGAACGACCGAGCCACTCTTCATGTACACAAATCCGCCAAATCTGTTACGCCCATAAATCCGTATACAGTCACTCACGCAGTTAACTCTATGTTTTTAAGGAACTGATCCCTAGTAATATTTAAAAATCTACACACGTTTTTCATTACGAAAAAGTACGGATAGTGATAATTTAATGATGACTTTATATACTCGAAGATATTATATTTTTTTATCTCGTTATCACTGTATAAATTTTCACATCGTGTTATGTGGTTGAAAATGACATTTCGAAATATCGATTTATGTATTGCAGACCGCCAATCTGTCAGTTTGTTAATTTTGGTGTTATATTTTGTGCGTTTGTCGTATATTCTATATTCTATCATGTCATTGTTTCCACGCCTTAGATTTATGTCTAAATAATCTATACTCTCATCCGTATTTTTTTATGTTTCTGTCAACTCTAAGTATTCCGGGTAAAAGTCGAACTTAATAACAGATCCGCCATTTCGGAATAATATTAGGACATCGTCTACGTATCGGAGGTATATCATATCGTTGTTAAGGTCTATTCCGCTCTCGTATGTATGCAAAAAAATGTCAGCAAGTGCGGAAGAGCAGGCTCCCGCCATTGGCATACCTCTCTTTTGTTTGTATAAATTTAGACCATCACTTACATAAGTCTCCTTTAGCACGATTTGCAATAATGTCAAATATTTTGCCCGTGTTATGTATTCATTGAGGTCATATTTTTCATATGCCTCTTGCATGATGCATATTAGGTCTTCGATGTTAAAAACATTGAGTTAACTGCGTGAGTAACTGTATACGGATTTATGGGCGTAACAGATTTGGCGGATTTGTGTACATGAAGAGCGGTTCGGTCGTTCTTGATGTATTGTTAATTGGTCTTGTATTTTTAAATATTTTTATATATATTTTTTAGTTTTATTTAGACATAAAAAAATTTACTCTTTTATTCAGCTCTTTTTGTACAAATGATTTAGATGAACTCTTTTATCGAGTCTTCGGTCTCGCGATGCTCTGGTCCACTGGGAGTGTTCGCCTTGGCAAGAAAACATGTTCAACCAGGGAAGAGGGGTCACAACCCCCCTCTGGCCATTTGTGTGCATCGCTCCATTAGTGTAATTTTCCTTATTTATTTTAACTAAATGTATCCGTATATATATATATATATATATATATATATATATATATATATATATATATATATACTTCAATTTTAGTTTTCAGAAGTTAGGTTTAGTACAGATTTACCTCTTGAAATGACAATTAGAAAAGACAATGATGTTTGACATATTAAAGAGTGTTAAGATAGCCGTATTTGAAAGGTTATAAGTATAATCATTAAAAGAAGTGATATATAAATATTTAATGTGAATAATATTTAAAAAAATTCTTATATATTTCATTATGTTCCTATTTCATAATATAAGTATGAAATAAGAAAGATTTAGGTATTGCATTTAATAACACGTTATGTCCCAGATCACTGGTTTTAATTTTCATCCACTGAAATTTCATTTTTTTTTAATGTATCTCACGCTATTCTCTTCCTTAGACCGTATTAAAATTAGAAAGTAAAACAAGGAATATTTATTATTCAGATTGTTTTATCAAGCAGAGTATCTATTGCTTTAGATATGCAGATTTTTATAACTCAGCTACGATTTTATTCAGCTTTAACTAGTGTTAAGATGTATCACAGTTAAAAAAGATATCATTAGCTGTATATAATTAGATTTTATTTCTTTAATAAACTATATTGCATTTTAATCTTTTAATTTTGACTATAATTTTAAATTTTTATCTGTCGTGTAATTTCTCGTTAATAATTCCCTCTTTAACTTCGACCTTAATAGGTTTTACATTTTTCTAAAATATAGTAATAATCATTATTGATGTTATAATTTATCTTCTATATATTTTTTATTAATAACGTTATATATCCTATTATTTTTATTTGTGAAATTTTAGAAACATTTTTTTTCCTCTAAAGATATATAAAATGCCTTGCAGTTAAACTCTATACCTTTGGGGACTGCACATTTCACTCTAATATTTCTTCACTGGTCTTTTTCTTTTTTAGGTTTAGAAACCGATGTTTCTATTTTACATACTGTTCATATTTTTGTACGCGCTAGATGTCAGAAATTGTTAATTAAATAGCTCATGTAAATATAAATATTTTTTATTAATTGTTCACATATTTTTAAAAGGACTTTGGCCATATAACTCTTCATATTACGGCTTAATTATAATGTGCTAAACTCAATCATGCTTGCTTAAGTCGACTATGCAAATTCTAAAGTTTCTTAGAATATCTTATGTTTCACTAATACGATAACGATTTTCTTTACAGCTTATATATATATATATATTCTTTAAGGCACATTAATTTTTTTTAATTAGTATTTTCTATGAACTTTACATATTTTAATCTGCGTTTCAATTATTTCTCTCAACTCTAAGACATTATCTCGTAGTGTCATCATATCCCTCTTGTAGATATCCGCTACTTCAGTCGTTAGCCACGATTCCTTCGATCTCTGTCCTCGAGTAATCACCTAGAACCCAAGAAATTATTTCAAGCGAAGCAATAAAAGAAATTTAGGGTTGCTAGGACGGGTGTGTTGCAGTTCATTCACCTGCTACCTTTCCACCTTGGTGACAAGGTTTTGCGTCACTCTCTGCACAGAATTTGAATTCGGAGAGGGGTATTACCGCTTGCCAATGAACAAAAAACATTTTATCGTATTCCACACTCGAGCTCCTTTCCCCAACCGTCCTTTAACTTGCCGGAATTTGTTCGTTAATTTTTACAGATATATCGATGAATCTCGCAAGATCTTATATTTCTTGCGTTCAAAATTCTTGCAGTGATATCTTGATAAAACAAACAATCAATCAAAAGCAGTAAACACACCCCAGCCTCCCTCATTGTTGTCAGGGTGATATCAATGGATGAGGGGACATTACTTCCCTTGTGCTCGTTGAGGTTGATAATTGAGCGACATTTTTATGCCAACAGTGTCCACTTTCCGGAAACATGTTGCACTTTCAAATTTCGGTATGAACTTAAATATATGGGGGGGGGGAAAGATCAATAAAATTGATATAATGTTTGTATAGGACAAAAGGGCTAGAAAGTCGTATCAATTTCATGAAGAAAGCGCGTTGAATGGCAAAAATTCGAAATAGTTCTGGTTCCATGTAACCATTTCACGTTATAAAGACGGGATAAAGTTGATAAAGAATAAGCAATTAAAGTATCAAAACATCCTAATGCAGAATTCCTGTCTCACGCTTAAATGTCTGGAGTTAAAAAATAAAGACTTCAGAAAAAAGGAATCAAATTTTTGAATAAATAGTCAAGCATAAGATGGTGTTCTTTTAAACGATTTTAACTAATTGTAAGTTCCTGAGAACTTAAATTTATTGATATTTTTTTTTTAAAGTTTCACGAGGCATTTATTTGCAGCTAAGTACGAAATGCGTTAAGTTATATGAATTTAAAACAACTGTTACCACAAAAATGATGTTTCTACCTCAGGAATATCTATAATAAAAGAATAAAAATACCTATTTGGAGAACAATTAGAATGTTTAACGATTTTTTTTAACTTTTCTAAAATGGTTGTTATAATTGTCTGCAACGTGTAGGCATAATGGCCATTAAAATTGACTTTGAACAAGGTGAAGAAAATGATTGATAATTTTAATTGATAGATACAAGGATTTTTTTTGGGGGGGAGGGGGAAGGAGGGGGCATAATGCATATTTTTTGCTTCATTTTTTTAAAGGAAAATCCAAATTTGTTTTCATTTTTCTTTCCCTCTTTTATGAGAATAACTTTGCAAGCAGCATTATTTGTTAACTCGTATTTTAACCTGAGCATGTCAGAAGCGATTAAATCTCATTTAAACGAGAAGACAGAATTCTAAAATTTATTATACCTCTATTTAAAATTATATCCTGTCTGATAACATTTTTTTTCCTTGTGTGTGTGAGACTACAAAAGAAGAGATCACCGCGTAAAACAGCATTTGTTAAACACTGTTCTCTCCATAACTCAACAAGTCATGCCTCACAAAGCATATCCCCTTAAAAGCATAAAATTAAAAAAACATTTCCTTTCGAGACACTACCCTCCTATATCCTCCCCACCCCCCTCTGGGCTTTCTGAACGATCAAACGAGCTGACAATGTTCTTATCTAGACCCCCACCCAACGGTGCACAATACAGAAACAAGATTTATCTTTTGCGTATGTATACACTCATATACCAAGAAAAGGGGGGAAGAGAGAGAGAGAAAGAGAGAGGGTGTATCGAATCTATATCCAGGAGAAATGAGGGAAGACAGTGATATGTCTTATCGGTATCAAGAAGGCTTGAGGGCGGTTGTCGTCAGCAAGCAGAAAAGAAGGGGAAGCCTAAGGCTCTGGGGAAATATCCTCCCCCTCCTTACGTTGCTCATTTGCAATAGCATTTCATAATGTATATGGACATATCATGCATATTGGACGAGCGAAGGCGTTCTTTGAAATATTAAAAGTTTCCATTATACCTTATATTAATGATGCCCATACGATATGCATATGATATCATTGGGAGTACGTTCGCTATGTCAAGTGAACTTTCGGCCAAGAGTTGACATGCATTTCATCTCATGTTGGGTCTTTTTGAAGAAATAAGAAAGAATAGGAATATGCATAAGTTCAATATGTTAAAAAATTCCATGCAGTTTATGTTAAATGCACATAGTGATAAGTTTTAAGGATAGGAAGTATGAGGCCTCTTCGTTACGCGATAAATGACCTGTTTCCAGTGAACATATGGACATAGAATAGCTTTTTTAAATTGGGAGGTCCTACTTATATACACGAAGATACTTATTTGAAAGATGCAGTGTCTATAGAGAATTTTTAATTGACGAGTGGTATTCAAACCAGGTAAAACGAGGTTATGAACTGTAGATCGCTGACCTTAAGTCTTCATGCAATTTGAATTTTGTACTACCATTAATGATAGACGATGGTTCTTTCTGGTGTAGGCTGGATGACTTCACTTCATTAGTCACCCATAAAAATTTAGCATAATTCCAGATTTGAAATTCGTTTCCATCCAGCGTACTTATCGGCTGTGACTTGTTGAGGTGCCCATTACAAGGGCGAAACACAGGTCCAAGGCTGCTTGTTACGCCGGAGATGTGTATATTCTCAAGTCTTCTCTCAGAAGAAATATACAAGGTGAGACCATAAGTAAGGTGAACCTCCTCCTTTCGAAAATTAAAAACAGCACGACGCGCTGACACATGCGCATTGCGTTCTTCCCTGCCTTACATAAATTTTGCACTTCGTTTTCAAAATTTCTCTGCAGGTATTTGTTCATGCGGTAAGACAATGCTGACAAATGTCAAAAATTACATTTGTCAGCACAATGTCGAAAAATTACCTTTTTCGACACACAAATATTAACCCAAAGTGAATTCATACCAGAAGGATAAACAGTTAATGCTGATTTTTACTGATATGTTTTCAAGCGCCTCTTTGTGCGTAATCATCGTGTGCGTCCTCAATTCGCTTCTGCGGGATTATGCAAGTGATTCTTGCTTCAAGTATCACTTGCCTTTTGCACGATAATTCACGGCCTGGTACTGCTATGTGTGTGAAACGATTCATCACCAAGCATCGGAGAGCTGAGTTATCCCATCCTCCATACTCCCCTGATCTTTCAGGACAAACATTTTTCGGTCTCCAAGACTGAAATCAGCCCTGAAAGGACTCATATTTGCAAACATTTCAGATATTAAATCTGCTGTTATCAGGGAACATAAAGCTGTAGCGAGGGAGGACTATTCCAGAAGTTTCCAACACTTGAAGGATTTAGGTTTAGGTTTGGCTTAGAGCTCTACGGTCATTTCTTGCTACAAGAGGGCTAATTAGACCGGGACCTACTGCTTAAAGCCGATTCCGAACGGCTACAAATGTCCATGCAAAGAGTGGGAGTCGAACACACATACTCTGGTACCGAAAGCCAGCGTCCTAGCCATTCGGCCATCGTCCGGCTAACACTTGTAGGAACTTTGTCAGATATGCATTACATCCTGCGGGTAGTATTTCGGAAGACAATAAAGTTCTTTTTTGTGAATATATAATACTGTAATATTTCTGTAATCAGTCACCTTATTTATCGGCCACACCTTGTATAAAGAAGGAGTAATTGAGACTCGATGCTCATATTGGAATTAAATGGTTTATAGTCCCTATGTCATGATGTACGTAAAAGTTCGACATATTGTAAGTTACCTGAAAGGTTTAAAACAGTAAATTTATAGAAATTACAACCACATCGTAATGCAGTTTAGCCTTTATTTTTAGATCTTTGAACTGACACGATTCCTAGGAAGTTTCTTTAGAAGCGAAGTAGTCACAAACAAAAGTTTAGATTATTGATGTATTTTGGTCAGTTTGTATTTTCTAAGGTCTTTCAAATATCTTTTTAGACAAAAACGTGATTACTTAGAGCTTACTGACTACTGCGAATATGTTGAACGAATTCATTTAAGACTGCGGAAAATTAAGCCTTTACGGAATCTTAGTCCGAACTGGGTAAAACGAAAAATTTATAAACTAACATGTTTAAAGAGAGTCCCATACGAACAAAAAAAAAATTACTAGACTACTGAGCAGTCTTAGATTTCTGGACTAGGTTTCACTGTTATTATTACGTTCCTTAAGCTTGGCATATGCCCTAATTGTATAAGAAGCAACTCAAAAATACCTCGTAATTTAACTTATTATAGTATTTATTTATATTATTATGCAGCCCATATTCCAAAAACTAGAATGTAACTTATATTATATTATTTGAAGTCATTTTTTGATGCATTTAGAGTCCATCACAAGGGACTTGATAAACACTGTATAACAAGAATAGATTTTTCGGTCGGATGCCTGTCGTGATACACATGGCATACAGGAAGCTCACACTAAACTCTACCAATGGTAGGTTCGATCGAATCCCAAAAAGCACTATTAAAAACCTCATTGTCTAGGCTGGATATGGGCCCGTTAATCCGTACACCGGAAAGTCCCTCTATGAGGTCAGAGAGGGTGGGAGAGGGTACGATACCCCCAGATGACATTCCTGGGGATGCTCGGACAAAATTGAGGTGGAACCTAGCTAACTCTGACCCCGACCATATTGGGGCCGTTATAAAACCAGAGCTGCACCCTTTTGCCCACAAGCCTGTATAGACCTGGTGTGGGATATATTCCTCCTAGGGGGCATTAGAAACAACAACAATAACTAGTAATGGTTTGCACAAGAACTCGTTACTCCCCTTTTCGTTCCAAACAAGGTTTCTTACTGACCATCCCAGAAACGAGAATTTTAAGAACTTTAAAACCTCGATAATAATTTGGAGATAATTTCCATGGTGCCCAGTGTAAAGGGCTTACGTCAAAAACAGTGATTTAAAAATACCAAGTTATTGGCTTTTATACAAATCGAAGAACTATAATTTCGACTTGAGTCTTTTGTACAAAGAAATGCACTTTTGTATACAAAATTTATAGACTTAAGCCTTTTATACACGTCAAAAGATTTTTTTTATCAATACTAACAAACACCTAAAAATCCCTTTTTTTGACTTAAGCCCTTTATACCGGGCACCATACATATAACATAGCTCAAAAAAGGATGTTGACACAATCCTCTGGAATAAAAAGAAACTATTGACTTAATTTTATTACATTACTTAAGCATGCACCCAGTTTGTGTTAAAGATAGAAATATTAATTTATTGTTATTTTTAATAAAAATATTTTAGATTTCACCTTTTCATTTCGAGAAACTTAAATGTTTCTCAGAATTCAAGAGTTGCAAAAGCATATGTGAACGCTATAAATGTCAGCATCACGCAGTAAACACTAAATCTTCTTGGATTCTCTCGTTTCTCAAATCCTTACATTACGCAACTGTTTAAAACATCCAACCAGGTATATCGAAGGCATTTTCAATAAGTTATTCTACAGTGATCTGCGTGTAAATATGTTTAGATGTGTGTTTTTTCTTTCAAGATAACTTCATAACACATGCAAATGTACATGTGTAGAAATATACGAATGCATCATGCAGCAAATTAAGTGTCAAATCTCCTTGAATTCTCCAGTTTCTCCTATCCTGCTTGACAATCCTTAGTTGCGTATTAAGGAGCGGTGAAGGAGCTATTAATTTACATATATGAAGACTTATGACGGCAATCCCGCGCATTTGACTCTGATGTCCCCGGTCAAAGGGAACTAATCTCTCCATTTAGAAGCTATTCCGTGTTACTCCGTCATATCTTAAGCAGTTTTGCGAGTCCTTTTAGAAGCAATTAATGACTCTATCTGAATTATAACTCAAAACTATAAATTTTCAAGGAATTAGGATTTACCAATTAAATTTAAGATTGGGCGATTTAGCTTAATTTTCATCAAACCGAGCAACCAATGGACAAGAAAATGTTATTTTTTAAAATCTTGAATTCGGCTTATTGTGCAAATTAACTATTGCACACATATTATAATAAGGGTACTTGGAATTGAGTAGCATATAGATTGCGATTTTATCGATCATTCATATTAAGTAATATTGATAGATATTTAGAGTGATGCTTTATATTCATTGCCTTCAAAGTTTAAATGCATACTGTAGCATACGGATATTTCCATTTATTGAGATGCACGTATGCTACTGTATCTCAATACTTATGTGTACTGCATAGACACACTTGTGCTATTTCATTTAGATGCATAAATACAAAGAGGTATATGCTTAAGAGGTAGTATGTAATGTTTTCTTATTATTAAAATCATTAGAAAAATGTTAAAAAAATCTTATTTACGAATGAAATGAATCGATTACTGTTGTTCATAAAAAATCAAATATTTTTAAAAACATCCTAATTTTCCGATTCCCTCTTTAGAACTGGAAATTTCATACCCCCTTTGAAAGAACGACCATTGAGGAGATTATATATATATATATATATATATATATATATATATATATATATATATATATATAATATATATATATATATAATATATATATATATATATATAATATATATATAATATATATATATATATATATATATATATATATAATATATATATAATATATATATAATATATATATATATACACTCATGGACAAAAAAATTAGCGCACCAAGAAATAATTGCGGGATCGTAACGAAACTTGCAATGAAGGTACATGTCGGGGAGATATGCAAATGATTAGAAATACAGCGTGATTGCGCATTACGTATAGCCGGTAGAGGGCGTTGAACATCGTACTCTGTGGAGTATAAAACAGGTAACCAAAGCTTGTTTGAGTGTGCTGAATCATTTACAAAGGAAGAGCTGAGATAGACATGCCATTACGCCGTTTTCGAAGACAATATAAGCAGTTGTCGCAGTTTGAGAGGGGGAGAATCGTCGGGATGATGGAAGCTGGGTGGTCAGCTAAGCGAGTAGCTCGTCAATTAGGCCGCTCTGATTGTGTTGTGAGGAGGTGTTGGGACCAGTGGACCCGAGAGATGTCATGTACACGAAGACCAGGCTCAGGACGCCCTCGACAGACCAGTCGTCGAGAAGACCGCCACATCGTAAGAAATGCACGCGTACAGCCAACTGCTTCATCGGCCGCCATCCAGGCACAGGTAGCACCTTCACTAGGGGCCTCTGTGTCTTCTCGAACCATACGAAGGCGCCTGGCTGAAGGACAGTTGGTATCGCGGCGCCCATTACGTGTGCTGCCCTTGACGCCCACCCATCGACGCTTCCGTTTGGAGTTTTGCCGCGCACGAGGAAACTGGACTGCAGCGGAATGGAACCAGGTCGTCTTTAGCGACGAATCCAGATTCAATCTCGGCAGTGATGACAATCGTGTTCGTGTGTGGAGAGCCCGTGGTGAACGCTTCAATCCTGCCTTTGCTGTACAGCGACACATCGCTCCCACAGCTGCTGTGATGGTATGGGGTGCCATTGCCTACAATACACGGTCACCCCTAGTATTGTTCCGTGGCACCATGACAGCCCAGCGGTATGTTCCTGAAATCCTGCAACCACATGTGTTGCCACTCATGCAACGGCTCCCAGGAGCCATTTTTCAACAAGACAATGCTCGGCATCATACGGCAAGGGTGTCACAAGACTGTCTCCGCACTGTTACTACCCTTCCTTGGCCTGCCCTATCCCCAGATTTGTCTCCAATCGAGCATATCTGGGATCATTTGGGACGACGAGTTGGGCATCCCACGAGTTTGAACGAACTAGAGGCAAGGTTACAGCAAATATGGAACGAAATGTCTCAAGACATCATACAGAACTTGTATGACTCAATGCCCGATCGTATCGCATCGTGCATTCGCGCTAGAGGGGGTCCAACGGAGTATTAACTCCTCCGTTCTTTTGCCTTTTTCTCTGAAATAAATTATCCTTTTTCTTTGATTTTCTTATCATTTACTTATATCAAAGTAGTCATTACGTATGTAAAATTTCGTTTCATTTTGACGACTCCTTCTTGGTGCGCTAATTTTTTGTCCATGAGTGTATATATATATATATATATATATATATATATATATATATATATATATATATATATATATATATATATATATATATATATATATATATATAGAGTGATTTTTTTTAAAGTGACAGTACTCAGTCATCTGTAGCACTATCTATCCGCCGGAATTCCACCAACAATTGATAGAGGGACTGAAGACGATATGGGAAAGAGTTTCCGTGAGAAAAAAAATGAGTTTCAAAAGTCGCCGATAGGGGAAGATTCGGCGTTCTTATTGTCGGCACACCCGATAATTTGCATAAAAGGAAAGCAAAACGTCAAAATACAAATTCATGACTATGTAGTCGACAGCAGCGCCAGTATTTCGGGCTATAAAGATTAGAGATGAATACCGAAAAAGTAGTAAGCAGACAAATGATTAACAAAGAAATTTCACTGCAACACCACTTTATGCAGCAAATTCACTTCTCCCTCCTTCAATGTGACCACAGTCCTGGTGGACGGCACACTGCATCCTGAACACTACGGCCGAGCGTAACATATCACCAGGAATGTTCATCAAATTCCGGGATATGTTGTCCTTTAGGACCGCCAAGTTTGAGACTCCACCAAGATACACCTTAGACTTTAAAAAAACCCCATAGAAAAATGTCACATAGGTTAGGTGCGGGGAGCGAGGTGGCCCTGCAAGTGGAAAAAAACGACTGATTACCCTTTCTTGTGTAAAGCGAAGGCGCAAAAGATTCCGCACTTTATAGCCCGAAATACTCGCGCTGCTGTCGACTACATAGTCGTGAATTTGTATTTTGCTGGTCTGCTTGCCTTTTATGCAAATTCTCGTGTGCTCCGACAACAAGAACGCCGTATCTTCCCCTGTCGGCGACTTTTGGAACTATTTTTTTTTTCTCTCACGGAAACTCTTTCCCATGTCGTCCTTAGTCGCTCTATCAATTTTTGGTGGAATTCCGGCTGATAGATCGTGCTACAGATGGCTCTGAAACTGTCAGTTAAAAAAAATCACCCTGTATATATATATATATATATATATATATATATATATATATATATATATATATATTCATTCTTGGGATATATGCTAGCCTACCCCGTAAGTAAAAGGTTAATTACAAAAATTCAGTTAAGAAGTTAATGGGGTAACTTGTGGTAATCGTATATGATAAATATTAAGTCATTATGGATGATTGAAAAGTTTTGACTCTATTTCAAAATGGACTTTTGGAACTAATTTTTTTCTCACGGATTTTTTCTCACCGATTATTTTTAAAAGCATGTGATCTGTTTTTAGCTGTTGTCAGAGCTAGTTCTATAGCTGTCATATTAGACTATATAATCCCTGATCTTGCCCCCCAAAACATTAATTTTCTAGCGTTCGTCTGTGTAAAATCTTAAAACTAGCAAACTGTGATATTAATTATACCACCGCATTTACTTGCTTTAAATATCTTTCAATTTATGAACTGATATATAAACTTAGCTATGTTGTTATTTTCAAATTTTTATTCTAATTTAGCTACACTCACACGCAAGGCAAGGAATGTTAAGATAATTTTATAATTATGACACGCAAGGTAAACTGAACATCATAAATTAGACAAGTTATTAACTCAAATTTTTCACAATATGTGAAACATCGTATTTACTCTCGAAGAGCATACTGAAAATGAAATAAGGCATGTCCCCATTATAAATTGCCGTAAATATTTACACTGCTTAATAAATGGTATCACAGCCCTTACGGTAAATTAAATATTAACTTTTAAAATTGAGGTAAAATACATAAAAAATATTTTAAATGCGTAATAAAATATCACTAATGATTTATGCTTAAAATTCATTTTTGAAAAAACTTATTTACTACTACTGAGGACGTGTATGTTTGCGTTACGACACTGTCTTCAAATCAAATTTAATAAATCATTATCATAACACTTATATTAAGTTTAAATCAGAATTGCTTTTTCCCAGCTGACCTGCAACTTGAATGACTTCTCTAGAGCTGTTACAATTAGTGACTCTAAGGCTGTTTTACATTCTGTGAGTTCAACTTTGAATTCTCTGTCCTCTGTTGTCTCCTTGTTTGTCGGAGACTGTTGCAAAGCTTGTCTGTCAGTAAGAGGGTTATTGTATTACAGTAGATCCCTAGGCACTGTTGTGTTCATGGCAATTAAATCTCTGATTCTCCTTCCAGTGTACCTTACTCTACTGTAAAGCGTATAATCAAAAATACGGTGAGAGAGGAGTTCAAAAACAGTCTCGCCGTTAGAACTTTTTAAAAGCCTTGGAGAGGAAAATTATTTAGTGTCTCTGAATGGCCCGGTTATAAAATGGGGCCGAGTTTAGACTAGCCACTGACCATAACTGTCTCCTGGAACATTTACACCGCTTCAACATCGTTTCTAGTCCTTTCTGCAGATTCTGTGATTTGGGACGGGTCATGAACTGTGAACAGTTGTTTCATTTACCTGCATTGACTAAACGTTCTCTTGTGGACTGGGAGTTATTGGGAGGCCAGGGGACTTCTGGCTTCATAGACTATTTGCTGCAGCTTTTTTTTATGTGTTTCTTGTGTTGTGCTTTGTTCTGGCTGTAGTTGTCTTTTAATCTGTGCCATTGGAAATAAAAATATTAAGTTTAAATAATGGCAATAGGTTATCTATGAATAGATTAATAATAAAAGATAGGATTAGCTATTAATATATTTTCCTTTCCTTTTTGAACAATACATTTAATTTATCAAAGCAAAGACATACTTCAGCCTTGCTTACTAATTATACGGAAGGATTAAGAGAATAACTCTAAATTTTTGGAATGGGTATTAACAGCTACCCTCATACGACAGTAAAAGACAGATTGGCTAAGGTAATCCACAACAGTCCATAACTATGAATTATATTGATTCCCGTTTTTTGAGACTGTTTCAGATTTCAATATTCACCGTTACAAAAGTTTTTTTTTTTGAAGTGAGATGCAAATTATATTCTTAAAAGTTTACCTTTTATTCCTCTATACATAATAAGATAGTTTATTCTTCTAAATATTAGCGATTAGTTTGGTTATCGTATCAGCGTAGTGAATAGTTTAAATATGCGTATTTCTAAGATTCATTTTCTGTATTCAAAGTCAAATTATTGACAATATTTTCTCATCTTCAATTAAACACTGATAATAGAAATGAAAAACTTAAACAGGTGAATAATTATAAGAAATAATTATCAGAAATTCACTACAAAACCAGTAAAGCCTATTCATACACGAAGAACAGCCTTGTTTGTCAGTGACCATTATCAAATCACATTACCTGCAAACAGTGGTGTGCAAATGAAATTTTTGGTAAGTGGATACTGGATGATTAATTTTGATTTGAATATGGAATTTTTATAATATATTTCTTAGTGTATTTATTGAGATTTTTCATACATGTAAAATGCATTGCACGTTTAGGTCAAGTGTTCATTAATTTAAGATAACATTTTTGTTTGTTCACAAACATGGGAAGTATTTAGCATGAAAGATGGATTTTGCAGGCAGTGTCACAGTGGTCCAACCAAAATACTGTTCTTGAGGGTTTTTTTCTTTTGAGGAAGTGTAGAACTACTTTAAAATATTTTAGCTCGTGGGAGGAGTGGTTTTGGGAGAGAGCTTAATCCAAACCTATTTGCGCCTCTGATATTACAATACAAAAGAACCTAACAACATTCGTCAATATTTTAATACATAAAAGTATAGTTGTGCTGAACGGGACGGATTTTACCCGAGAAACAATGTAAAAAAAATTGAAGTATATTTGTCAGCATTTCAAGTTAGTTTTTAAGGCGGAGCTTCTTTTATGGAACTTTTACGATTTATTTATAAAGCATCGTTAATATTATATGTTAATCCCTAAGAGATGGCCATGAATATTTGAACAAGAAGAATTGATATTTATTTCGATGCAGCTTTCGGTTTGTTTCAGACTATAGCGCATAAAGTTATCCCAATGAAAAATAAAGATATGTTTGAAGAAATATGGAACAAAAAACACACAAACAGAGAAATATTTCCGCTGACACTTATTTTGTTGTATGATGGGCACACGCATGAAGTATTATGGGCGGAAATATCTTTTTAAGCACCATTTGCTGATCAGCAAACCGTGAGGTTTACAGAAAGTCATTACCTGAGTTTTATTCCGGCATCTTGCGAAACAAATTTATAGGATATTATTTACTCTTAAATAACACTCTCATTCTCTGTTATTATGAAACATCTTGCAGAAAGGGAACTAAAGATTCTCATTTATTTCAACCCTTCTTCTGGATTAACAAATTTCATTAACATATTTCTTATTATTAATCAACGACGAGTAAGCCAGAAAAATACCATTGGATCGACCGATACTTCATCGACTGTTGCGTACATTTGAGTTTCTCCGCTCCCTTCTACAGGAGTCGAAGGATGTTTTTCTACTGGGAATGGGAAACGTGAAGCTGTTAAGCCGATATGGTAGTGTACGATATCAAAACGGTGTTCCTGAATGGATTATGTAAATTGGGAGTGGCAATTCGGCGGCCTTTTCAGAAGCCCCTAAATTTAAATAATGAGACTTGTTCGGGGCCCGTAATATACTTTTCTATGTTGATTCAGAGTTGAATCATAATAGAGCTTACTTTTTTTTTGTTATAAACTAGCACTAGGGCCTATTACTGCTATTTAACAAAGCGACCGCGATGCTGACAAGATCAATAACAAAAGTTATATCCGACATTATTTTATCAGCATCAAAACAATGCCCTTATTAAAACGATAATATCATAAATAGGACAACGGTTGAAAATTTTTCTGAGTACGTTATTTTTTAAACTGCAAAAAAAACATGCTTTGGGAATTTATAAATTTTTGAAGCATCCCGTTAAATTTTTTAAAAATTTTAATTGTTTAAATTTACGTTTTCCTCACGCATATAAAATAATACTGTTTTATAGATCAACAATATATCATACCTGTCAGTTTCGAAAACAATTTGGCTATAAACGTTTTTGAGATTCATAAACTAAGTAATATGCTGAATTATTACCTAAAAATGTTATCCTATGTACCTAAAAATCATCTATCTACCTATATCTGTCTACATGCAAATATATACATTTATTTTTATACAATTTTTCAGTACTTCTCACTGCATCTTTGTTAAAAATAGAAATCCACTAATTTAAATTTTTTGTTCTTCATAGAATATTGTTATTAAGCACATTCTATGCGTAAAGATGCGCATATTTTTTATGCTGATATTCTATCATTTTTATTAAGTTAATACGAAAATCAGTGATTTAAGAAAACTTCATTAATCTAACGCATTTGAGATTACTAAACGTAAAATATCTTGTAAAATCTTACTAGAAATTTGAAGTTATTACGTTTTAAAGTCAATAATTTAAAAAAAAAACAGTATACATTTTGGCGAAATATTCAAGAGTCAGTAATTAATATATATGTTTTGGAAATGTTAATTACGGAACTAATGTCAGTAAATGAATAGATAATTTAATAAATATTGTCAGATACAAACTCACATACATATGCACTATTATATATACTCATACATAAATTTTTATTTTGTGTTAATGTTGTTATTATGTTGTTTACTTTGTGTTTATGTTTGTATGTACCCTCTTCCTAATTCTATATCTGTTTGATGATATAGCTATATACGAGCAAATCAAACTCGCCGTCCCTCTCACTCGTAACTAACACACACACACACACACACACACACACATATATATATATATATATATATATATATATATATATATATATATATATATATATAATATCCTGCAATTGTAGGTATTCCTAGGTCTTCTGTAGGTAGAACTCTCCATAAATTTTTAGAAATGTGTTTATTCAGGACACGCAATAACGGCGTTATGAAGTATTAAATCCCACATAAAAGGACAATTCCTGGCCTGCCGGAGTATTTCACTAGATTAGATATTGTTGGACGGAGAAAGGAAGCAGTGCGATAGAGTACACAAGACAAAAGAATGCGGACATAAAGCATGGACGGGACAACATCTTTATACAATGACAGACACGGAACAAAAGCTGCGAAGAATCTCTTGCTCATGCTTTTACGCAGGGTTCACGAGGTTTTACACCAGAGGGCCAAAAACTTTTAATTGGTTATCGGAGACCATCTGACCTCGCGCTTCAGAAGTTGTATGATGTCTGGAAGCTTCGAGAATGGTTGCATCATCATGTTTTTGAAACCCACTTACTGTTTAGCACGTGCATTAAAGGACAATTTGGTTGGTTAGTTTGTTTATCCTTAGGCCATAATTTGAAATTGGGGGCTATACTTTATTGAATCGTTAACGGGAAAATTTAGAATAGGCGTGAATTAATAAAGGTGGAACATTATTATTTCATATATATATATATATATATATATATATATATATATATATATAGTGTGTGTGTGCATATCTGGATATATATATATATATATATATATATATATATATATATATATATATATATATATATATATATATATATATTATATACAACCTCTGACAATAAAGTTCGGTGAATGAAGTCAGAACGGCCGATCTGGCAGCACAGGCGAAACAAAACGCGGCACCTGCGTAGCGGTAGGTGTTGACCATCTGCCCCCACCATTGTTCAGTTGAGCGTCGTTTGTGTTCCGTGTAAGACTTGTTTTACAAAGTGCTTGTTTAGTGCGTTTGTTCCGTGCGACAAATCGTTACCCAGAATTTAGGGATGAGAAAAACGTGTTGTCGTCTTGTGCCACATCACTTGGATGACGATCACAAGCAGGCACGTTTAGAGGCTTCACAGGATTTTGTCGAAACGGCGACACCAAACTTCTTGAACTGTATTGTCACTGAGGATGAGTCCTGGTGTCTCAGGTACGAACCTGAAACGAAACGGCAAAGCATGGAATGACGTTCTCCTGCATCACCTCGTCGGAAAAAGGTCCAGAAAAATCACGCATCAAAATGATGGTCATTACCTTTTTTGATAGTCAAGGCATTATCCACATGCAATTTCTACCTGAGGGAACGACGATGAATGCTGAACGGTAGATTGAATTTTCGACCCGTTTCATGAAACGTCTATCCAGGGTACGGCCCCTGTTCGCACAACAAGTTTCATGGTTTTTGTTCACGACAATGCTCGCCCTCACACAGCCAATATCGTGAAACAGTTCCTGGCAAAAAAGTGGGTGATGCAAATTGAACATCCACCATACTCGCCAGATCTCAATCCTCCAGACTTCTTCCTATTCCCACAATTCAAACTCGCTTTGAAAGGAAAGAGATTTGACGATATTCCTGACATCCAACGAAACGTGACGAGACTTTTGAACTTCATCCCAAAAGAAGACTTCTTGCAAAGTTTCCAGAACATGTATAGCAGATGTCAGGGGTCCATAGTTATGGGAGGTGACTATTTCGAAGGACAGTAAGGTAACTTTCGTTAATATTTCATCTACGTTAATTTTACAGGACTATTCACCGAACTTTATTGTCAGACCTTGTATATATATATATATATATATATATATATATATATATATATATATATATATGCCGGGTGGTTATAATTAAACTTCCCCTATAAACGGCATCCCACACCGCAAACGGGTGAACGGAATGCAGTTGTTAATCGTGTCCAGGACGATCTAGGGAAACATTATGTTTATGGGGCTATTTAAAGTCTGGTGTATCGTGGAGTTGTTGCGACGTTGAATGACTTAAAGAACTCCATAACGTTCATGTGCGAAGAGACTCATCAGTTACGATCTGCTGTTGAACACAATGTCCATCGACTTGAAATTTTGCAGGTGAATGAAGGTGGTCACGTGGAGCAGCTTTCCCTACATCGTCCTGGACACAATTAACAACTGCTCCTCTTGTGCAATTCCGTCCTAATCTGGTCTTCTTTCTGCAAACTGAACTGTTTTTGTTTCTCCCTTACCTTTACTTAATGTGGTTCGATGACAAGGTGATCAGAAACTAGTCAATAAATGTTAATATTGTTTCTGTATTCCTTTTTGGTCGTTTGTTGTGTTAAATTTCAAGTTTCTCCCGAAAAAGCGCCCTCTGGGGGACATTTTGGAACTAAGTTTTTTTTTTTCGAAATTCCGTGAGCGCATCTCGTGTATAGCCGATATACAAAATTTCGTTGCATTCCGTTCACCCGTTTGCGCTGTAGGATGCCGTTTATAGGGGAAGTTTAATTATAACCACCCGGTATATATATATATATATATATATATATATATATATATATATACATTCTTTTATATATCAAAGTAATATTTTCACGGGAAATATTATTTTATGTAAAGTAAAAGATTAATTATAAGCATCCTCATTATTTCTTAACAACAAAAAATTTCCTTTTCATTAATTTTACATAATTACTTCTTACTCCAAAGCTTTCAATTAATCAGGCTTTTAAAATTTGGATAGCATAATAAATTGAATAAAAAAATGGAAGTTGATTATAAACAAGCGTTTCAATGAATTTCTTAAGATATAATCTAGAACCATCGAAGCTCTAAAAGCAATACCAGTGGGACGAAAAGTTATAAAGAATGTGGCGGATCTTATCTCTCATGCAAATACTTTTGCAATATAATAGTCTTATTGATCGTAAAGAGCTAAATATTTTCATAATATTTAACGACACACACACAAAAAAAAGTATTATTAAAGGCTAAAAGCAATTTTTTTCTGTATTGTCTGGAATTATTATAGTTAAAAGCTGAAATAGGAATAAAAATATTGATATAGATTTTTCTTACTACATAATTAGAATATTTATTGACATTTTTTGTTTTCCCCCAAAATGATTGTTTAAGGTAATTCATGAGAAAGTAATTTATAAGAAATGTGTGCTTAAAACAGGATAGAACATCATTATATACTTATTTAAAAAATGAATTATAAACAAACAAGAGAGAGACATATTTTAATAGCCTAAAATATCAAGAATTGCTTTATGAAAAGTTATTTAAGATAGTCTGTTGACACATTTTAAAAAAACTAAGTGCAAACGATAGTAGAACATTAAATTGTAACACATTACATACTTAAACATGAAAACTAAGGAATGCTGCAATTAATTTTAATCTAACTACATTAGTTTGTTTAAAATAATTTTGTATCAAGTGAGAAAAAAAAATTAAAGGTATGCTTACATAGAATCCGTCAACGTTAATGATTCGGTTGGCACTGTTTGGTTAAATGGGTCAATGATTAATATATGATTGGTTAAAATTTTTTACCCTGGCGCTGTCTAAGTCTATGTGAACAGGACCTAAGAGAGATGCAAAACCCTGAGATTGTTAAGCCGGAAGTGCATCCTTCACAAGATGATGGGACCTAGGTTCGATTTCCTTTTCATGTATTCTGCCATTAAAATGTTATTTTAATTTTTAAACATTGCAGCTATTTGTACTGGTTACAGGTGTTTTTTTTCCCTGGAACTTCCTAGTGGGGAGATCGTTGAGAATCAGGGATTGATGGTGCTTGGTTCTAGTCCTGACAAGTGCAAGTGAATGCTCTTTGTGTCAGCACTGGGTATGGACACGTTAAATTTATAGGCTGGAAAGTCTCTCCGTGTGTTTTGTATGGGTTGGGAGGATGGTACGAGCCCCTCACATGCTACCTCTAAGAGGCTTACTCTATGTAAATTGGGTGACTGCGGGGCAAACTCGGACTTCGACCTTCATGGTGTTCATCTTAGACAGGAGTTACTTTCAAATTTATCCCCCCCCCCCTAAATGGTGCCTTCTTTGGAAAGTGTTGGAAGATTAATCCTTACCAGGGGGGATTGAAAAAATAAAATCTTTGGTATTTTTTAGGTTCATGTTTTTGAAAAACGCAATAACATCCCATAAAGTCTGAAAAAAAAATTAATCTAAAATATTGAAGTAACAGAAAACTCATGATGAGGGCAAATTTGTCTAGAGACTATAAGGCGGAGGGCATAATTAAAACCTGGTGCAAGTGGCCAATATGGGATGTCCATTGTGTTGAGATTTTCATCAATGCTACAAAACTAGACAATATATTATTCACTAAACCGGAAACTTGTGAATTTACATTCCCAACCCCTAGATTTTAACCATAGGCGATATGTTTAGAATATTTACTAAATATAATCAAACAGTAAAATACTGCATGTGATGTTTCAGCATATGATAATTCAAAATTATTTCTCGACAAAAATTAAATGCATTTAAGACGTTTTTTCCTAACACATACACGCACATACTATATACTCGTATACATACTGCTTTTACTCGTTTATATTTAAAGCTCTTTTTTTTTATTTAAAAACATAAAATTTTGTAAACAGGAAAAATATTCGGTTGTAAACTAAGCATTGCAGATTAAAAATCAAGAAGGAAATTATATAAATACATAATAAATAAACGTTACACCATAAAAATTTCGACTAAATACTTGTGCATTTTAATGCCATTTTAAATATAATTCCCAGTATAACATGAAATATTTTTCTCCTGCTGTAGGGAAGTGAAAATGGCCGGATTTAAGACGACTGGACCGATTTGCCCAATGATACCCCGCTTCTAATGGGGCTCTTTTGTGGGGTACTCCAATCCAGTCGCCTGATTTACTCGCAATAACTCATTGCAGCTTATAATTAAAACCCAATGGAAACTGAACAGAATTAATTTTTATACTGAACAGCATTAATTTTTATACTGAACAGCATTAATTTTCCTTCGAATCATATCAAGGTCAGCTTTTTTGTGTTTTATATTTTGATGATAGCTTGCAACCAACAATAATATCACTTATCTTTTGGATTTTTTCTACACAAAAATATTGAATATTTGTTTGAAATCGCCATTCACAGTTACCAAATGAAGTGGTTTTGGAATTGCGTATTTAAAAAAAATAAAACCTGCATATTTAATCTGTTTAGTTACAGGCCTACAATTAATTTTAATGCACTATTTAAAACAGTCCTAAATTCATTTGTTTATTCTAAAACCAGCCCTTCCACAACTGCTGCATAAAAGATGTATTACTTTTTATCTATGTCTTTAAGATGCGGTAGATCGTTTCTAAAAACTTGGGGGCTCAGTAAAAGTATATCCGATGATGTCTCGGAGCTTTTAGGGATGGTCTTGCAAGTACCTAAAGCATTCTAAGAGAAAATAATGCATGCATCCTTTTGGAACTAAGAAAACAAGAGTTTCAGGATAACAGAGAGATAAATACAAAATAACAATTCAAATATATTTGAGCTTAGGTCATTACAGATACATCTTTAATGAATTATTTTTAGTTGTGAACAGAATGACCACTGAGAGATTCGAAATCCTGACTGTAGTCGCTGATTGTTAATGATACGTAATTTCCGCATTTACGAATTAGATGCGAATAAATGCGAAATTTGCCGATATGAGCGAATAAAAGCGAAAATTATTTCTTTACTACTTTCGGCGAAAAATCGGTGATAAACCACTTTTTAAGAGAAATTTGGTAATAAAAGTAATAATTTATTAACAAAATTGCTTAACTAAGACCATCCGCGGTCTTTTACTGAGAAACCTCACTCTCCTTCGGATTTGCTCCGAATTTCACCCTGACAGTTTGTCCGTACCGGGGTCGAACCTAAAAATCTAATTGTGAAAATCAACCATCAAGTTTTGTCGAACAATTTAATACATTTAAGAACATTGATGTTATGCAGATTTTAATTGCAACGAAATGTTGCTACCTTAAATTCGCAAAGGCAGCTATACAAAGCTAGTGTAGATAAAAAACAAAACATTGCTTATAAATTATACGACAAACGTGATAATTATACATTTAACACCGTTCGTATTATGTCTTGGAATAGTGCTGTACATAAAAACATCAAACGCAACATAATTTTAAACTACATGGTTAGATGCACAAGATTAAATTCAGATCAAGAACAAATGGACTATAATATCAATAAATTCTTACTAGTTGCAAGAGATAAGGGATTTCCCTATTATTTTTTAAATTCCATTTTAACTCACTTTTTTAACATAGTTGACTGCGACCGTAGACGTCGATTTTCTATATGGTTCAATGAGCCTGATGTGAGCAGTGCTAATGACGGAGATGCATTTGGGGGTTGAGTCGGTGTCTTGGTGTCATGTATATGTAAGTTCGGTGTTTTGTGTTAGTATTTTAAGTAATATACACTCAAGAGCCAAAACATTATGACCACCTGTCAATAACGAGTTGGCCCACCTTTGGCGCGCAACGCAGCTTCAACCCGCCTTGGCATGGATGCCACAAGTCCTTGGTAGATGGCCGGAGACAGATTGCACCAGATGTTTAAGCAACGGTCACGCAAATCCGAGATATTGCGATTTGGTGGTCTTTGAACTCTGAGCTGCCGTCTCTGAGCTGCCGTCCCAAATGTGTTCTATCGGATTGAGATCCGGTGAGTTAGGCGGCCAGAACATTAACTGGAATTCAGCATCATGTTCCTGGAACCACTCTAACACAAATTTAGCCTTGTGACACGGGGCTTTGTCCTGTTGGAAGATTCCATTTCTAGCTGGAAAATCAGAGGCCATGTATTGGTGCAACTGGTCCGCAATGATATTCAGATACCCTGTAGCATTCATGGTCTGCTCTACCACAACCACGGGTCCCAGAGAAGCCCAAGAGAACGTCCCCCAAACGACCTTTTTCTTTGATAGCGCGTGGACGTCCAACACCATGTCGTCTACTGCTGGTTTCAACGTCATTCATCCACTTTGCATAAGTACTAACAACTGTAGGTCGCGAACAACCCACGAGTCGTGCAGTTTCGGAAAATACTTGTTCCGAGCCTTCGAGCCATTACAATCTGCCCTCTATCAAAGTCGCTTAGATCCGCAGCCTTTCCCATCACACACAGAAGTAAGTGAAAGAATGATTCTTCAGACTCTCCAGCAGCAGTTAAATACCACTTCCACCTGATCAAGTGCCTTCCACGTCATCCAGGCGAATTCATTGCAAAATGTAGGGGTGGTCATAATGTTTTGGCTCTTGAGTGTAGTTATATTTGGTTCATTTGTTTTCTATCTGTTTCTTTACTATTAAAGGTCTCAGTTTTGTAGCAGACTTCCGAGAGTGTTGCCTGGGTGTCAAACATTGTTTAATCGGAGTGGGGGGTCACAACTCCCCCCGGTTATTAACTACAAAACTTCCATATCAGTGGTGAATTTCATTCTCTTATTCTTAAATCCGTGTAGATATGGTCACTTTTTTCTTCTTTCTTCTACTTCTGTTTAGTCTTTTCTTTGATTATATATATATATATATATATATATATATATATATATATATATATATATATATATATAAATATATATATATATATATATATATATATATATATATATATATATATATATATATATATATATATATATATATATATATATATATATTTTTTTTTTTTTTTTTTTTTGCGAATAAAGGAGAAATTTAAAAATATTTCATACTGTATTTTTTTTGTTGCGAAATTTACGTATCCCTACAGATTGTAGAGCATTTAATCTTGTTTTAGATTTAAAAAAATTAATCTGTAAGATATGGAAAACAGAAGTAAAATTAAGAAAAATTATGCATGTTTAAATCTCGTCAGAGTTTATGCAAATGAGAAATTGTCGTTCCTTATATCTTAAGAATAAAAACTCATATGATTCATCAGGGTTTTCATTAATTTTATCCTTAAAATAGCTGTATGATTCCCTCTACAATAACAGATGTCTTTTATAGAATAGTGAATTTCATTTGCTATAGCTTTGGTAAAGAAATGGATGCAGATGAGAGTGATTTATTCACCCTGTTAAAACACTGATGAGTTTCAGGGAGTAGAACTCTCTTATAAAGAATCCCTTGAACAGTCCCAGTTAGTCCCTCTGCAATCATGATGTGCATCTATGTTGATTTCGCTGCTCCGATACCACTCCCAAAGGTCATTGTGGCGTGAAAGGGAGGAACAGAATTCCATCTGAGTAATTGTGGAAGTAGTAGAGGTCAAGGAGATGCTAGCCTTTCCTTCTTTTTGCATCCCCCGTTTTACCTTACATAACAGATAAAGATATGTTCACCTGCCGGGAAAGTTTTATTTACAAGTTGCAACAAAGTATTGCCATGATTTTTTTTAAAATCTTAAAACAACTTTTGTCTGTTTTATAGAAACTGAGATGAGCTATGAGTCTCGTATAAAATAGACTGTAATTTCGCAATTAAAGTAATTTTAACATTTCAACACGAAGTTTCAAATTCATTGCACTGCATTCGATTCAGTATATTTAATTTTTTTTCTTATTTTATTATTATGGGAAGTATCTAGGGAAGGAGTGCTTAATCCGATAGGAATTTCAATGCATATATAATCAAGAATAAATGGATCTTGGCAAAAATATAGTCTTGAAATAGAAAATACTGACTACTGATAAAATGAGATATTTAAACACATTTTTGTTTGTACAACTTAATATATTTTATACTTTATGTAATCCAAAAAGTCCGTCTCAAAACTAAGAACTAACAAGCAATTCCCCCTTTAAATGCTTCTGCAGAAAAACCTGAAGTAAAGGTAAATTAAGTTATGATTCTTTTGTTCTCTCCGTTCAAGACTATTCCTAAAATATAGAATATATATATATACACACACACAAACACACACATATATATATACACAGCTTTTATGTATTTATATTTAGTGTTTTTATTAAAAAACATAAAATTTTGTAAATATGGAAAATATTCGGTTAGAAACTAAGATTTGCAGATTAAAATATCCGGAGGAAATTTTATAAATACATAATAAATAAACGTTACACTATAAAAATTTCGCATAATTTGTTGTGTGTTTTAATGTCATTTAAAATATAGTGCCCAGCACATTACATCTTTATTTATTGTACGCCAATATTAGTTTGTACATCAATTTGAGGGTTTTTGATTCTTATAAAAATGCTACACCCCTATTTAGAATAATAAAAGATAATTGCCTTCGGACTGAAATACCGGTATAAAATACCAGTAGTATTCCTTCATTGTTTTATCACCTTTTTTAAAAGCTCGTATATATTTACTGAAATTTTTTTTCTCAATAGAGACTTTTACTAAATCCGAAACAATTATAGTAATGAAGTAGTCGTGTTCACATATTAAAACTGTTTAAATCAAATTTATTTTTTTATCCATGAGACTGAAAATTGAATACACAAATATAGTTATAAATGAAGAAAACACACACACACGCACATAGAAGCATATATATTACACGTATGTATAAAGATTTATATTAATAAACAAAAATGCATTTATACATACTGTCTACAAAACGTATACATGTATGGAAAATAGCAAAACCAGTAGAGAAACATCATTAAATGCATGTGAGTATAAAAAAAAACTGCCATGAAATCTATTCAAAAATTCCCCCTGTTAATACTTTTATGTGCTAAAAGAAATATATGTCCAGATTCCATATGATTTTTGTCAACTGAAGTACAGTGCGTGTTAATGTGTCATCTCTCGCCTGCTCCCACAGGGCATCAATATGGTCACCTCTAGGGCTGAAAAAGAACCGACAAAAAATGTGACAGCCAAGTTTTTGGAGCAGAGTTCTTTGCAAGCGAAAAAAAGATGCCCCGAGAAAATTTCTCTTCTTTGAGATGGGGTAATTTTTGATAAAAGAACTGTCGACCCACATTTTTATTTGTTATTAAAGTTGGAAATATTCTCCGCAAGGATAAGAGACCATTACATAAATGGCATCCGCAGAAAGAGGCATGCTTTATAAAGAGAATTTCTGGTAATATTAATGCATATTTTAACTTTGAAAGGGGAATGGTTGCTTTCCAAAATTTTAAACTAAAAGAAGTTTCTTTCCTCTTCTTACATTTTTTTGTGGGTTATATGGTTGCTAAGATACTGGAGGAAATACGATTTTGACGAAAATTGTAGAAACATTATGTACGATCTCTCTATCTCTCTCTCTCTCTCTCTCTCTCTCTCTATCTATCTATCTATATCTATATATATATATATATATATATGTATATGTGTGTGTGTGTAATATACCCACTACATCACGTCCTTAAAATATAACCTGTAAGTAAAACTAGCTCATATCTCCATGGCTGGATGTAGACTCAGCCTGAAAGGAATAAAACTAAATTTGGAAGCAGTCCGGCCGAATCATTTTTAGAGGGACAAGAGAACATCCGTTCTTTCGCAGAAGAACGGCTCGGAAGTAATATCACCTTGCAACATTTAGCGCGACAGGGTGAAAAAAACACGTGGCTAGTAATTGTAAAGTCAGCAGATTTAGGGGCTCGCGATGCTAACCTACTCTTTAATTGGGACATGTACACGTGTAGAAATCCAAAGGCATGCGATTAATTGGAAGTTCTGCGGCTAAGGGTTTTAAAGCAATAAATTAATATTACTGGGGATTAGATTTAGGAAAGGGAATTTAAATGCTAGAATGGAGGGCATAATATTTAAGGTATTACTTACACACACACACACACACACACATATATATATATATGTATATATATATATATATATTGAGATATATATATATATATATATATATATATATATATATATATATATATATATATATATATATATATATATATATTGATATATATATATATTGATATATATATATTAATATATTTATAGACTGTTAGACAGACAAACAGATAGATAGATATAAGTGAATGTATTCAATTTGGGAAGACAAAGTATTTTTGTTAAACGGGCTAATATTTTGCAGTTGTTAGCATTTACGTAGAAATTTTGTTTGGTTTCATTGTGTTGAATCTTAATTTCGCTTCAGTGCATTAATTTTTATTTAGTTTCACATTTTGGCATAGTATATATTTACAGGTGCATCGAAAATCATCTTAAAGTCACTACGTATACTCTACTACATCTAAAATTCATATCAAAATTTACCCATCTGAGATCCAAGATAATGTAAGTTTGATTGAGGTGAAATTTAATTTGAAACACGAAATTTCAGTAGAACTTAATTTAATTGGAATGAAACTTTCTGTTTCATTAAAATTATTTCAATTAATTTCAACTTAACGTTATAGAGAATTAGTTTATACAGCATTGCAACGTGATAAGAATAGAAACGAAAATATCCACTCATGATCATTAGAACCCTCTTTGGTATAGTTACATATGTGCCCGTTTAACAATCACCAATATTCTCTAAAAACATACAAACTATTATTATAGAAAACACAGAAAAACGGGCTCGAGGTAGCCTTGTGGTAGCGCGCTGGCTTTCGGTTCTGAAGGTGAATCCCGGAACGGGCCCTTAAATTCCTCAGTGTCTAGGCCGGATATGAGCACGTTCAATCCTTAGACCGGAAAATCTCTCTATGAAGGTCAAAGAGGGTGATAGAGAGTATGAGCAGCCCCCCCCCCCCCAACCGGAAGTTACCCCTGCGGGTGGTTGGTCAAAACTGAGGTGGCAGATAACTAAGATGGCCTCCAACCCCTGTGAGGCTATATAAACCGGAGCCGAACACATCAGCCCGAACCCTAAATGAACCTGTTTTGGAATTTCGGCAAACGGGGCATTAGGAACAACATCACACATGAAAACACATTTCTAGAAAACACATTTTTAAACGCATTTTGTTAATGTAACTTTTACAGGCAAACATAGAATTTATAGCAATTTTACAAGGTGACACTAGAAATACATATTAAATAGTGGCATAAAATTTCCTTAAAGTGTAAACACCGTCGATCATCCCATAACTTAGAGCGCTAGAAAGAAACAATGAACTATTTCAGACACGTAAAAAACACGCAGAAAAAGGAACATTTTAGTACTTCTTTAGTAAATATACACATGATAACCTCGTTTCAAAGATCTCTTACGAAAATAAAAAATAAATAAAATGTATCGCGAAGGATATTCCCCTCCATTTTTCAATCAAACAAAATAATGAAAGTTTCCGAAAGAATTTTGAATATTTTTTTGAAAAAAAAACTCCTTATTTAATTTCTCAAACAGCAGGAAATTCCTTTGAAAATTGAGAAACACGCAATAAGAAAAACAGAGAGAGAAAGAAAAAAGAAAAAAAAATGGTTGGTCTACTTTCATTTCGTTTTCAACCAATCATAGCTCTACCGTTATCCTTACCCCCTACAAATAAAACTCACGGCAAAGAAAAAAAATGAAAGAACGCAAAAAGAATGAAAGGATATATACGTACAGACACATCCACGATACGCGAAAGGACACAAAAATGTATGAGCGTTTATCTACAATTTCAACCCAACTTAAAACAATAGAAAACAGCGCTAGCGATAACACGGTTGGGAGGAAAGGAGAAACAGAGAGAAAAGAAGAGAAAAAAAAGAAAGAAAATTGTGAGCAAACGAAACGGAAGAAAGAAAGCAAAAAAAAAAGAAAAAAGAGACGAACGTTTTTTTGTTTTTTTCTCTTACCCCATGTTTTCTCCATCTCAAACAAAAATTCGTTATCTTCCCACATTTGTGAGTAAATAGTTTTCTCCCGATTCCGATAACGGAAATAAAATGCAAAAAGGAAGAAAATAAAGGTAGTAGGTACGTATACCAGAGAGAGACTGGGGTAAAGAAGGACGTTTCTTTCTGGAGAGAGAGAGAAGTTGGTAGGGGAGGGCGAACAGCGGACATAAAGTTCGCAGGAACGGGGAATGTCCTGAAAACGGCATGCGGCCCGACAACCTGAGGTATTCTTCACGCATTCTGAGTCACGAAGGAAGTGAAATGGCAATAGAGAAGAATGCAGTGTGATATAAGAGATAATTAGAAAGAAATAGCCTCTAAATATGCCTGAAAACTGAGAATAAAACATGTTAAGGCTCCTGTGTACTAACCCATCACCTCAATGTTAACCTATGGAAAAAATGTGACCAAGGATTGCTGACTTGGATTTAAAGATTTTTGTTAAAAAATTTTACTCCGTAATAGAGAAAGAAATTTTGCACTTTGGAGCACTTTTCGTTTTTTAAAATAAATGTAAAAAATATTTTAAAATTTAAATTATTCGGGGGCAAAACAGTGTGGTGTAGTGCGTTTTAAACACTCATAAATGCCTTTCGTGGACGAAATTTATAAAATGAATCTTGTTGCAAGGTGCAGAAAAGTTCAGGCTATAGAACAGATAATTAAAAGGAAATAGCCTCTAAATATATCTGTAAACTGAGAATAAAACATGTTAAGGCTGGTGTGTACTTGTTGGATTTGTTCACCTCAATGTTAACGTATGGAGAAAATGTGTCCAAGAATTGCCGACTTGGATTGAAAGGTTTATTTTTAAATTGTACTCCACAATAGAGAAAATTTTTTTGCACTTTGGGACACTTTTCGTTTTTTTAAAATAAATGCAAAAAAATATTTTTAAATTTAAATTATTTGGGGGCAAAAAGTCCGGTATAGTGCGTTTTAAACACTCATAAATTCCTTTGGTGGACGAAATTTATAAAATGAATCCTGTTGGAAGGTGCAGAAAAGTTCAGGTTATAGAACAGATAATTAAAAGGAAATAGCCTCTAAATATACCTGTAAACTGAGAATAAAACATGTTAAGGTTGGTGTGGACTAACCCTATTGGATTCGTTCACCTCAATGTTAACGTATGGAGAAAATGTGTCCAAGGATTGCAGACTTGGATTTAAAGATTTTTTTAAAAATTAAACTCCATAATAGAGAAAGAAATTTTGCACCTTGGGACATTTTTCGTTTAAAAAAGTTTTAATTTAAAATTTAAATTATTCGAGGGAAAAGTTAAATATAGTGTGTTTTAAACACTCAAATTCCTTTGGTGGACGAAATTTATGAAATGAATCCCGTTGCAAGGTGAAGAAAAGTTTAGTCTATCTGAAAATACCATTTCTATTAGATTTTCAGCCTTTACGCAAATAGTAGACAAATTTTCTTCATAGGTTAACATTGAGGCGATGGAATCCCGTAGGGTTAGTAGACAGCAGCCTTAAGAGGCATTTTAGACTAGAAAGTATACAAATGACGAATATATGTAAAATACACAGGCCAAACACAGAAATAATGAATGAATTTAATGGTTGGTTGATTGAGAGCGTTACGGCATTCTTTTGGCTACACGAAAGCTAACCCTTCAACGAGCTCGCCCGTGTACAAAGTGCAACATTTTCCTAATTTTGAATGGTTTGTTTTTACATGTAAGGTTTGAAAGTTCGAAACAGTTTCTATTTATAGCTACATCCTTTTTAACACAGGTCTCATTTTCTGACCCTTGTATTAATTTCCATTCATTGTTAATTGGTATTTAACCATGGCAAACCAGCGATTATACTGGATTACAATACGACAAAAACAGGAGTTGATATAGTCTATCAAATGTACAGCTATTACACGGTATTCCGCATATCACGAACATAGGCAATCGCATCGTTTTTTTAGGTTTTCGGACATAATAAGAATCAATTCGTAAGTTGTCCTTTGATCGAATAAACCGGACAGTTTTGAAATAAGGCGATTGTATCTGCTTTCTTTGCCTTTTAATTATAAATATATATCTCAGTATTGTAAACATTTTATATCTTGTCATAAACCGCAGAATTATTATTTTCAATCTGAAAAAAAAAAGTTTATTACAAAAGGAATAATCAAGGTTGAAAGAGACGTTGCACTTTGTCCAACGTGCGCCTGCTAGTGTTCTGAAAATTGGCGTGCCCGCTGAAGGGTTAATTCGGAATCTACCGCTTAAAACTTATTCCAGGCGAATACAAGAATTCAGGTCAATAGTGGCACTCGAACCCACAGACTCTGATACCGAATGCCAGCGCCATAAAAACTGAGCCATCATCAGGCGAATAAATTTAATAATGCAAGGATTATATTAAGTGTTTGACTTTTCACTTTCAAACGAGCTTTTTTAAATTTAAATACCCAGCATATATTTCACTATAATAAGTTATGGTCACTACTATAATATATGTTAAACAGCCTTGAAATTCAGGTATTTGTTAAATAAACAAAAATACGCAAATGTCATATTACACAAGATATGCCGGGCACAAATATTTATTTATTTATTTTGCGCCTCCCGAGACTCAATGCATGAAAAAAATGTTACAGGATAAATAATATAAAAAGGTATGCCGCTTCATTGACAAAGAAAATCTATTTAAAGAACTTTATGTTTCATTTGGAGAAAACATGTTATGAATACCTTTATTTCTTTAGCAATATTTCCCTTTGGTTCAGATTCTGTTTAAATATCACCGTGATGACATATTCAGTATCCTTTTTTTCCGTTTTCTCTCAATGTAGAAGTATATGATTGGAAAAATTACCGAGGTTTTTACTTATGTTCTCCGATTATTAAATAACTATTTCATAAGTAAGAACCAAAAGTTGTAATTAGTATGAATTAATAATACTGATGATTAACTTGGCATAAAATTAGAGTAATAGAAATAATGCGTGACATTTTGAATGCAGCACTATTTTTCCCCCACAATCGACTTATTTCATTATCTATTTTTTTAAATAACTGGATTCATTTCTTTCTATAATTAATTAGTTATGTATATAAAAGTTCCTCAAATATCTATCAAATATGCATCAAAATGTTATGTACGTGCTCAAGTACATTTACTGCTAATTTTGAACTTTTGCAGCCATTCAGATTTTTCAAAAGTAACTCTGTACACGCGAATAAGTTTTGAAGTCCATTATATGTTAAAGAATACTTAAATATAGCAATATTAATTTTTACAAGCTTGTTTTAATTAAAGGGGAAATTCGTCCACATGCATTCATTCATTCATAAACGAATCAAGTTCTTTTATAATGCATTTTGCATTAGAGACTGACAAAACTGATTAACACTTTCATGGTTATTTTTATGGTTAAGTTTCTTTGGGTGTTTTTTGTGGCCCTCTGCTCATCTTTTACTTCATGAGGTTGGAAGAGACATAGACCTGCTGTTTGAAGTCGTTTCCGAATTCCATGCCAAATTACGGGCTTTGAATCTACAAGTTACTTCAGAGTGCCTTAGCATTCATTCAAGGTACGGCAGTAAGTAGGTCTATCTTTCAACATCATCTGATTGTCTATAACACTAAGCTTCAGTGGTAATATGAAAAAAAGCCTCGTAACTCCGCATTTTTTAACGATGCTCAGGACATTTGAGCATATTGAATTTACCTATGAAACTGTTATATTCGAGATGACGAAACTTTGAAATTTTTTTAGAGAAGGAAGGTCCTCCTTTTTGCTATCGATAGTATATATCCTAAATTATATTTGGTAAAATTTTTTGTCTATAAATGGATTTCAAGCAATATGTCTAGGACATGTTATCGACTCTAAGCAAATAAAAGTACTCATTATAAAATACGAAAATATGCTTAGGAAAAAAAAGCTAAATAAAATGGTACAATATACTAAACTTTCTTTAGCAACCAAAATAGATTTGATGAGTGTTGTAAGAATTTTTTAATGCTCATAAATAGTAAATCTGACCATTTATCAAAATTTGTAAGCGATTCTTTACGTAATATCCAGATATCTGAGCAATTTTTAATTTTTATTTTGCAGATGATCTCACGTTACACAAATGTGGTTGAACTTGTAACTGTTTAGCATTGAAAGTTTGAAACCTCGAGAAAATCATCAGTTCACTTAATCATCAGTTCGAGAAATGTTAAAATTTCCAGTTTTGAGAAAACAAAATTTTATATTTCAGTATTAATTAATCTTGTTTTCAACTAAAATGAGTTAAAATTAATAGAAAAAGTCCTTTATTTAGGTGATTATTTTCACCATTCTCTCTATCGATCTGAGCTATTTGAGAATATATTCCGCTGTTAAGCAAGTCAGCTCGTTTTAATTCGATCGTACGCTGTTTTTATCAGCTGCTAGATCCCAACGACGAGTATTTCAGTCCAGCATGAGATCCAGTACACGTCGTCCATCGTCTCATGCAGCAACAGAAGCATTAACTGCAATTTCTGTTACTCTCTAAATGCATAAAGCTATGTGATTAGTTCAAAAAGCATATCAAACCAACATATACGTAATACCAATACACGTCAGTACACGTCAGCTATCGTTTTACCCAGCAGCAGTAGCATTAACTGCAATTTCTACTTCTCTCTGAAAGCCTAATGCTATACGATTAATTCAAAAACCATATCAAACCAACATTCGCGTAATACCAATACACGTCAGTGCGCGTCATCTATCGTTTTACCCAGCAGCAGTAACATTAATTGCAATTTTCATTACTCTCTGAAAGCCTAAAGCTATGTGATTAGTCCAAAAAGCATTTCAAACCCACATACGTGTAATACCAATACACATCATTAGACACCATCCATTGTTTTTCCCTGCAACAATAACATTAATTGCAATTTATATTATACTCTAAAAGCATAAAGCTATGTGATTAGTTCAAAAAGCATATCAAACCCACTTACGTATTATACCAAGCTAGGGTAGCTGAAAACTTGAAATCATATTTCTGAAATCAGAAATGAATATAAAAATACGGTGACATGAAATGTTATGAAAAAAAATCTAAGCTAAATGTGGTTAAATATGAAAATGAAGTCAATAACTCCTACACGTCAGACAGTAAATAAAAATGAAAAGTTAATTTAAATAATGAATTCCGCTGAAAAAAAAATTATAGAGATTGTTCGAGAGATTTTCCTGAGCTGTGACAGGAAAAAAAAAAAACCTTGGTCGAAAGTCTGCATAAAGCTAAAAATAAGGTAACGACTCCAACATATCAGAAAATATGAATATAGTTCTTGTAGAATTTGAATTTAATTTAATATGCAAATGTATGGTATCAGAAAATAAATTCTAGGTGAGATGAGCATGAGAGCTTTCGAAAGATTTGCACGAGTTGCGTCAGGACAAAGTATATTTCAGCAAAACCTGATTACAAAGGAAAAATAAAACTCCAACAATTTAGGGAAAGAATCTCATGGCTGTAAGATCAGACTTTTGAGATGAATTTTCTAAATTATTGTACCGAAAAAAATACCGATGAAGTTTCATTGGACATCATTTGATATCGCTCACTCCTTTCAACAACGTCATATCTCCAAAATCAGCGATTTTTAGTTATGCTTGTTTTCAGAAATCTCTGAAAGAGTAGTATATGCCTGCAAGATCGTCATATTTCACCGCTCAATATTTAGCCGCTAGAGAGCAGAATTAAAATTTATTTTCAATACATTTCAATGTACTTTTAAACTTCCAAATCACTCTCCTGAAAAATTTTGTTTTTTTGAGATATGACGTTGTTGAAAGGAGTGAGCGATATATTTATTGGGTCATTTATATTTCCTTTCAGTTGGAAAACGATTTATGTTTAAACAGAAGAAAAACAGGTGAGAAACATCTTTTATTACTCTACGAATTTGCTTTTGTGTTTTGTAAAAACATGGCAAGTAAACTGGCGCAAAGGGATTAAAACTTTTCCGAAGCAGTTTGAAAGTATCAAAGTTCTTGATAAGGAAACTGCACAGGACTATATTTATTTCAAAGCATTTTAAGAATCTGTTGATCTTTTCGCTAAATCCTCGTTAGAGGAATACCTCATCGTAATTTCTTCTCATGGCAGATAACTCGAATAGTATCCGCTTAACCTTTAACACGTCCCGAAGACAAGACAAAATACCGGTACACAGAATACGTAACCCTCCATTTGACGGTTCTGTGGCATTTCGCACAAGAAGCAAGCGTTTTCCCATTGATTTATGGTTTCCATGACTACCAGAACCTGCGTGCGGTCTCCATTGTTTTATTATGGAGTTAAAAGACCGGGCTGCATGCTAGTTTCCGCTATTGATTACTATAATGCCTCTGCATCCCCCCCCCCCATCAAATGAATGAATAAAATTATTGTGCGGTTTAGGGAAGATCATCAGGGACCCATCTCTCTTATGGGAGAATATTTAGATGTTGGATATAGTAGGGAATGGACCATCACCATAAGTATCCGACCAAAGAGTTTTAATCAATGAAATTTATATAGGGATTTTATGTGGGAATTTTATGGGGAAGAGAACATTGTAGCTGAGAAGATATGGGAAACAATGGACAGCACCACTTTTAAAGTGCAATGAAATGAAATGCATCCAGTTTATTTTGGTAAAACTGTTTGAGACAATATATATTAAAAGTGTTTTCTAAGGACGTCGGCCGAAGTTATTGAAAGTTTTCCCGGCAGAATTAGAAAATAATTTCAACCGGGTTTGGGTATTTTTATGACAACACATTATTTTTAACATGTAAATAATAAAATAAATAAATTGTCATTTAATTTAGAGGTAGACTTTAGAAGGAAATAAACCATTTTAATAAATGCTTGCCTGAAAAGCTTAAGGGAACTCACTACCCTTAAATCTTCAAAATTTCGATTTGAAAAAAATATAAGTTAAAGCCTGATCATTTCTGAACAAAGTAAAGCAAACCGCATGAAAATATTGCACTTAGTTACGGAGATATTGAAAAAATATAAAAAGTAAGAATGTAAACAACATTTAAAAGGACATATGACACGCCTACTTTTCGCAACTCTTCTTCAAGTTGCATAGATAATGTTTTTGGATTTTTTGCTTGAGTTATTTATTTTTAATTTATTAATGGGAAGCAGAAACGATCTCTCTCAACTCTGACCATGTGCTTTTGCAGTGGGAAGCTTGTTTACTTGCTAAAATATTGCTTCTGTGCGTTTCATTTTGAGTCCATTTCTGAGGAAAATTTATATTTTCCACCGTTATTATTTTATTGTTAAGCGCTTTGCAAACGTTTGATTTCTGTATTAGATTATTTATTAGATAATTCAATAAAACTGTAAATTATACTTCGGGTTTAAAATACAAGCAGCTTATAGACATCTTAGAGATAATTCTTAAAAGGGGGGGGGGGTAAAGAAGAGTAAATTGTAGACATGCCTCAAAGTAAAATTCATACACTTTATTTCAATAAAAATGATAAGATATCTCAAAGCTGTATAGTATAATGCTATATAGTATCTCAAAGCTATATCGTATCAAAAAGCTATATAATATAAGGTTTATATTATTTGCCAGCCAGGTGGAAAGATCGTACTCGCGTTGAGAGTTTCTGATTTTGAGGTGAGCTTATTAGCCACTAGACCATCGTGGCTTGTAAAAGCATTTATTTTTAATGCGATTCCTTATACTTATTTTATATCAAGATGTTTTATAACCTTATTTGCATCTACATTTTGTATCCTTGATTTATAGCAAGAAGTAGTTCTATTTTTATGAATGAAGGTTTTAAAGGTACCAGTAAACACCAAAACGAAGAGAAAGCAAGAACGCATTTCCTTCTACGGATTCTCACCAACCTTTCTTTGTGGAGTAACATTCAAAAGCGACAACTGAAGTCAGGATGCTGACAATTTTGATTGTTTATTTTAGTGATGTTTCGGAAAATCTTAAATATATTTTAATTTAAATCAATCCTTCGAGAGTTATTCCTTTGAGAGCTGTTATTGAGAGTATTTTTGAGAGTAGCGACTAATTGGCTTTGAAAGTCCTTTCATTTTAAAATTCTCACAAAAGCCAGTATATTTATCACATACCGATTCTCCTCTGGGCGAGAGAAGAGATACTTTATTTAAAATTTAGGATAGGGAATCGATGGTGTAAATTGTTGGCAACAGATCAAAGAAAATATTTCTGACTGCATCTGACCACACCGGAAGTTTTGTAATTTTCTTAGTTGTGCAAGCTGACATCTGAAAGATGTCTAGCAGGAACCAGGAAAGAGAATTTCAGCAAGTCACGTAACCATGGCGGGCTGAGATATCAGTTAAAATTAATAAAAGTGAAGCTAAATTTAAAAGATGGTCACTTTTCATTGCTTTTTCAACTGCTTTATTTTCCCAAAGCTATAAGTCAATCATTTCAGAGTTAGTCTTTTCTTTCAGTCGGGAGGAATGTTATAAATTCGTTGTTCTTTCCTGCCACAGTATTCTTGCAAAATTCTTGTGAACTCCTTTATATCTATTTTGCTCTGGGTACAAAGAGGAGAAGCAACTTTATGTAAAAATTAGGATTGGTGATCAATGGCGTAGATTTAGGGATGACTGATATAATATGTTCCTTACTAGGTTAAACTAATTGGATGTTTTGCTATATTTCTTCGTGGTGTAGCTATTTGAGACCAATGCCGTCGGTGGTAGAGGACGCACAAGAATAATATAGGTAATTCCTTATAAAGCCAAGACAGGGCGAGGTCAGCCTAAACAGTATTTAAGCTTTATCGAACATGAGGAGCTAAATGACTTTTGCTTAAAATGGCTTAAATTTGATGATGAATTTTCTGATCCTCGGCCAACAATCATAGCCACCAAAAAGGCTATGACTGTTGGCCGAGATCAATCTCGGCCAACAATCTATGATTTTTAATGTAAGAATTTTGAAAACTCCTCATGGCACTGAAGCTCATTACATTTGATGTCGTCTCATGGACGTAGAAGAAAGGGTGGATACTTTTTAGAGTGAGACTGATTAGTAATAGCGAAAGTGATTGGGTTACTTGTTACCATAAGTTTTAGCTATTGTTGAACTGCTATGCATGATAAAATTAGTAAACGCAAGTAACGTATGAAAAAATGAGTAATAATAATCTGGAAAATTTCTAAAAGCATGTTTATTGATTATAAAAGTATATTTAGAAGTTCTGAAAGTTTTACATATGCTTGATACAGTATTTTATTGAGGATTTGGTGAAATGTTAGCCTAAAATTGTTTGTTATAGCCTAACCTTTGTTTAATTAGGAGAGGGGAGAAATTTGCAAAATGTGCGGAGTCAATACACAAGAAAATGCCTTGTATAGGATTGCTTTTGCAAAAAATTTCAAAATACAATTTTAAGATCGTTCACCCACAAAAAGCAGCATATTCCATGAAGTAATTAATAAATACAAAATGGAACTTAAACGGGAAATAGATATTAAACACAGTTAGCTATGTACCATTTTCAAGTCTTTATCCGCTGAAAGATTTAATAATTGCGGTGCAATATTTTACTCTACTTTTAATGGTACATGAAGTTTGATTCGTTAAGACTGGTGAAATATTATATAACAAAGGTAGAACTGTAGGAAAACGGATAAATGAAAAACATGTTTGTAATAGCACGAAAAAATGCTGGAAGTTTATAATTTTAATTACCTTCCTATGTTTTGTTAAAAAGTGAAATACATTCCAGTAGACGAAATGTAAAAAAAAAATATTCATGTATATAATTAATATGAAATAGAAATGAGCAATCGGAAAATACGGATACCTGCGAAAAAACAATAATTAGTAATTTCTGATAATTATTAGTATAATTGTTATAAAATGTCAATAGAATAAATGCAAAGAAAAAGTGTAATAGAACTGAAAAATGTTAACAATATCTTCAGTTTTTATTCCACTGAAGAAAGTCAAAATAAAAAAAAAAATAGAAAAAATTATCACAAGTTAAAAATATGATTAATGAAATATTTCTATTATCATACAGATAATGTAGGCTGAAATAGCGAGCAATATAACAGAAGCTAATTCAAAAAACTAATTAACCTAAGTACTAATATAACATTGACATAATTCATGTATCGTTCAGTATTAACAGCTAAATGATTGCATTAGTTTTTCAGATTGATTGCATTAGAATCGAAATTTTTATTTTTTACAGACAACATTTAAAAATTAAAAGAATAATTTTTTTATGCAATGTGTAAGTATCCAAAGAAACCAAGAAAGTCCAAAGTAATCTGTTTAGCTATTAAAAGTAAAGAATAAAGAGCGACTTTCGAAAATACAGGATCGCGTTTGAGTAAGAACAGCATGTGTAATTTCTTCAACAGATTTTGAAAACATATTAAATTTATGAAAGCATATTTTATCATTACTTACATCGTAATATTTTTGTATCTCCCATCTAATCATTCATGGTATAAAGGAATAATCAGAATTCCTGTGTAAGATTGGAATATTTTAATGATATATTTCCAAAAACGTACGGCTACATAAACTTCAAGAGAATTATTTGTAAATAATGTACTACACATGCCTTTACGGTTTCACGCATATTTCTAGCGTAATTTTTTAATAATTATTCTTAAGATTAGTTATTTGGATCACTGTGATCTTATTTTGCTATGTGAGGTCTAAATGAAGAATTAATTATTTAGAATGCATGAAACAAAACGATGAAAGTAAACACATTTTCTTTTAAGTATCTCACAGGTAAAAATGTTTCCTATGTAAGCATTCAAGCAGAGGAGGGGGGATTCAAGCTTTCCTTATTTTTGTTGACAAGGGGAAAGGGTGGATCAGAGCAATGTTTACGTAAGTCAAAAACGTGCATGCTGCAATGTATTCCAGACCACATCAACCCTTATTACCATCTGTACTTACACATTTAGCAACTTTTATATTATACTAGGTGAATACCCGTGCTTTGCTATGGAGTATATTCAAATTAAATATAACGGTCAATGTATGAAATTAATGCAAAAAAATACCATATTTAAAAGTCGTAACGGATATTTTTATAGTCAAAATAATGTAGAAGAAAACATTCAAGTTAAATACAACGGTCAATGTATGCAAATAACTTGTATGTTTAATATACATAAAACATACTAATTTGAATTAAATTCTTAAAAAACTTCCATCTCAATTAGTCTAGTGGTTAAATTTTATCTTTTACCGTATTTTAATATTTCTTTTGTCAATTTATTTCATTGTTATGCACGTGACGCAAAATTAATTTAAAGTATCACAAAAAGAAACGAAACCACGCGATCAGCATTTAATAAATTAAATTATAAAAATATCTTTAAAAATTTACCAAAAATCAGAAAATGGAGGTAAAGATTCAAAAAGGATTTCACTTTAAAGAAATTTTTATGATCTATCTCGATATATAAATTTATAACCCCAGATTATTATTTTAAAGGCAAACTTTAAAGAATGTTACAAAAAAGAGCTTAAAAATTTAATTTAAAAAAATCTAAGAAGAATTTTTCAAAAATCTTTCTTAGTGCATCAGTACACTGTAAGAAGAATCGCCAGGCAAAATTTCAGCCATTTAGGTCCAACAGTTTGGTCTGTACGTTATCTGTCAGTCAGTCAGTTACGGAACTTTCAAAGAATCAATAAAACCTTTAGAACGTTGATATGATGCTGATTGTTTTCAGTTTTTGTTGAATGTACTTAATGATTGAATATTTCTACACTTTTACTTATCTATACACTTTTACTTATATCTATACAAGAAACTTAAAGATTTAAAAAAAAAATCGCCTGGTCTAAGAAATAGCGACAGGGAATTTCGCAAATCTTACACAAGCAAAAGGGGGGGGGGGGGGCTGTCTGCTTATTAACATCTGCTTATTTTTGCTTACAAAGGGAGGGAGGGGGTCTAAAATGACTAAAAAAGTGCTTTCGCTACACTTGAACGGCCGCTAAATAAATAAAACTTTCAAATAAATAGTGTAGAGGGTATGAAAAAATCATACCATGTGAAACATTTTGACCACTTTAATTGTATGTTTTATGTTGCATTCAAAAGGCAAATTAAAACGGTTTTTTCACCCAATTTTGGCTGGAAATCCTCAGAGAAAGTCAACAAATACCGAAGGTGCACAGTTTTATTTTAATAAAGGTATAGTTGGCTTTTTCAAACGACAGGTTTTCTTTTGTTAAGATTGAATAGTACAATTTTAAATGAAAAATTTTATTTTTTTAATAACATGGATCGGGGACTTTTTTTGCCACTGGAGGCTACAGAAACACAGAAATCCGGTAGATAAAATAGACTGATATAGGTAATCAATGAAATTTAGCTTTCACGTTAATAAGAATGATGTTTTTTTAAATTTATTTTACTTATTTAAAATATATTGTAAACAGCATTTCTTGTGCATACATTATTAACACAGACTACAGAGAATTTCTGAACAGTCTATTGAAAGACATTGGAATTAGAAACGGGTGCAGCCGGGGAATAAAGTTTGAGATTAAAAGATAAATTAAATGTGTGTTAAACGAACTGGAGCTAAATGGAGAAGAATGATTGGATCATTACGTTATTTTATTGAGAAATGCCAAAAAAATATTGAATTTGTCTGACAAAATGATCAAACTAAATTCTTTGTTTTTCTAAGTTACATTAGTATGAAATATATTGGCTTTTTAGTCATTACTAAAATACTGTTAAACGTACATCAGTAAGTGAAACTTTTTTCCAGGGGAAGCACATCTTTAATAACATTTCTTTACATGTTGCCTTGAGGTATTATTTATTTTCTTCATTTATATTGATTACTATAAACCACAGCTATAAACTGGAAGTGGGTAACACGAATTGAAATGAGTTCTTATCCTATAATTCTCCAACGAATAATTAGTGTTTTTTTATCACAAATCGTTGGCCACAGAGTATCCTTGGGGGACAAGAAAGAAGTCTATTTAATTTATCTTTTTGAGACAGTATATAATATATATATATATATATATATATATATATATATATATATATATATTTAATTGGTGAAAATATATTTTATTATGTGACAATGTTATATATGTTGTATATTGAAATAAATATCCGTAAATGATTACTTGCGACGAGTTTTGTTAGATGGAATAGTAACGGATGTTGATTACTTATATACCCACTCCTAACCCCCCATATATATATATATATACATATATATATATATATATATATATATATATATATATATATATATATATATATATATATATACTTTTTTCATTAGATAATTAATTAATCATAGAAATATTTTGATCAGAATATCTTCAAATGTATTTGGAACATTTCCACAAAATATTCTGTCTTCCGGATATTAGTAAATAACTGTTTATTAATTTAAAAACAGGTACTTTATAATATATCATAATATATACATAACTAATCTCCACAATTAAATCTATCTTTTATAAATCCAATTGAAATTTACATGTGGGAGGTTTAGGATATTTTTTTTCGATTTGAAAATTTCTCGATAAGAAAATCTGCTGTACATTTTTCTTACAGACAGAAATAAAAGATTTAACTTTTCTCTCTGAGCTTAATTTAACAGTAGAAATATATATTTAAAGACCATTACACGCTATATAGACTTGACAAATATATCACGAGAAATTTATATTTTAGAACAAAAGCGAAAGGTATATCTGTGGTTTGGAAGTTTAAAAACTTCTTTTTAATGGTATAAAATTTACGAATAGTTAAATAGCATCAAAACATTGTCATTTAACGTCTTTTATTTGTTTCGACTCTGAATGGAACGGTGCACAAAACGCCAGAGAAAGGTACGTACTTGATGAAAAAGACGTAGTTTTAAATGACTTTAGAAGCAGTCATGCATTTCATATGTAAGGTGCAATAGAATTCCAAGATGCATTCCTATTTTTACACGCTATTTATTTTCTTTCTCACAAACGTGGAAATTAATTTCAGTTTGTAATTTTAATGGGCCCAGTTACAAGTGGTTTTATCTCAAACCCTCCAACGGAATAAAGCACAAAAAGGAAAATAATAAATAAATTTCAAAAATCACTAGAGTAGAACTACTCCACTTTTAAAAGACTTCCCTGAATAACTCCCTAAGAAATATTTTCTTCCAAATATTTTAACAAGTCCCTCATGAGTACCTTCCAAACTTCTTTTTCACATACCTCTTCAGAATGCGAACGATATTCTGCCGTTGATGTTGCCTGAACGGGGAAAAATGGAAAATTCCTTCTTTAATTTTTCTCTCTCTATTTTTTTTACTACTAACTTCTCTCTCTATCTATCTCTCTCTTCTTAAAGCATTGAAGAATCGGGAGAAGGAATTTTCGCCATTTTCGCTCTATTAATTGCTCGGCTCGTGAAGCAGGCTCGTTAAATTCTTGCTAATTATCCGCGGAAAATTCGATCGCCGCTAACGAAGGATCCTTCTATCCATTTGTGTATTTCACGGAAAGCTGTGTGTGTGAGAGAGTTTTGCGGGGAACACTGGGCTTGTTTTGAATATATCCCGAATTGATTTAGATGCGGAGGATGCGTTCTTGGAATGATGGGAATTGTTGCAGTACGCGCGCGGAAAGTTCTAGGAGAGAGCAGCAGCAGAGGTTTCCGATACAAACTTAGATTTGCAAAGCAGGCCTACCCTTTGTTTCAATATTGATTACTTTTACCCAAGTTTCTACCGGGCCTGTTTAATGGTCAGACGCCGTAACTAATCAACACTCTGCGAAAACTCTGCGCATATGACGCGTCTGGGAGTTAAAAATGTTCCTCCTCTGTCGACACAAGTACATTTTATGCGTGTAAATCCACACATCTAGACATTTGCATATATTTGCATATATATATATATATATATATATATATATATATATATACTATATATATATATATATCTATCTATCTATCTATATATATATATATATATATATATCTATATATATATATATATACTTGCGGACCCGACAGACGTTGTCCTGTTCGAACGTTGTAATTCTAGCTGAAGTACCCGGCGATGCCCGGGATTTTAAGAATGTTTGTTAACAAAAATCAATTTAAAAATTAACACAGTATAAATAGCATAGAAAAAAAAGCATACGAAATGTTATACATATTAATAATATGAAAACCCAATTAAAAATGTATAAATGTATAATAAACTCCTCAGATTTCAGCTATATTCGGTATTTCATCATAAAAAAGCTGAAAAAAATAAAAATAAATAAAAAGAATAATTTTAAAAAATAATAATTTAAAAAAATTAAAATAAAAAATAATAAAAGAATAATTAAATAATTAAAAAAATAATAAAATAAAAGCTCAAAATAAAAAAGCCTTTAAAAAAAGCCGAAATAACAGGTCTAGCAAAATTTAGACAACTCTGGATTCGAACCCGGGTCGAGAGCATGGTACTTTCCAAATTGGCGACCTTCCGAACGCGCCACGATGACACCGTGTTCTAGTGGGTAAAGTGAAACATATTCGCTATTGGAAAGTTGTTGTGGGCTGGTGATTATACATGTTAGAGAAGTTTTTAGTCAGAAATAAGTTAGCAGGATAGAAGCTTCGTCTTTAGCTCTTCAATAGACACAAAGATATAGGCGAGGAGGATTGCAGTAGCGATTAAAAAAGATCTCGTGTCACTTAACGTGGTTGATTCGAATTTTCCATCGCGTGTCGAGAGTATCAATATGCCGTTGGATCTGATCCATTTTAGAGTATAAAATCTAACTTGAAAGATTATTATTTTCATTTATTATTCTGGTTTAATACATGACTTGAAACTTTTTGATTTTATTTATTTTTATTTTTTCGCTCGCTGTTTGCTAACTAAACCTAACGTGGACGCCATTATCTAGAGGGGTGATTTCACAAACTGTAAAAGCTTCCATTTACCGGACGCACCCCCTTATAAATTGTTGGTTTTTTATTAATTAATTAAAAATATAAAAGCATATTCTATCGGATCAAATTGTGAATCTAAACCATTCTCGAATCAACTTAATTGCACACACAAAATTTCATAAAAATCAGTCCAGTCGTTTAGGAGGAGTTCAGTTACATACACACGGACAGAAGAAATATATATATAAGATATCTCTCTCTCTCTCTCTATATATATATATATATATATATATATATATATATATAGAGAGAGAGAGAGAGAGAGAGAGACAGAAGACGAATAAAAAATACTTTACTGTAAATTAGACAGAAGACTTTACACATTTTTTCATATAGCGAAACAGGCGGAAGAAATTAGAGTATTTTCATTACATAAATCTATAAATGTTTCATTATTTATTTGCATCCTCATAATTATGAGAAATATATTCTACATTTATTTTATAACGCTATTGATTTAACTTAATTTAAATAATATTAGCTACGGGAAACTGAATTACGTCTTGATTAGCTACAAATACTCATATGTAAATAATTCAGAATTAAATTTACTTGGGAAATAATTAAATATATCCTCTTAATTTTAATAAAGGAATTCGGTTATAACAGAAATAACATTTCTAAAAATGTAATTAACTATTATAAAAGAATTTTTATAATGGAAAAAGATACGGAGAGACGTGGTCATAGAAGAATGTGTCTACCACTCTCTCTCTCTCTCTCTCTCTCTGTATATATATATATATATATATATATATATATATATATATATATATATATATATATATATATATATATATATATATATATATATACATATATATATATATATATATATATATATATATATATATATATAAAGTTCCTGTTGTTGCGCAAAAGTTGAAATAGAGGAACCTTAAAAGGTTCAACGCACTTATTCCTTATATTTTTACGACTGAAGGTTTCAAATGGAGTGAAAAAATTCTCGCTGAGTGAAGAGAATGTCACATTTATTGTTGTCTTTCTCCATTATATAATTGGACGGGGATATTAAGCCATCGGACCAAAATTAAGTAACAAATGCTGGTTCATTCTTGGAGCACTTTTTTAAAGGTTAACAATCCGTTTTTAATTACATCAGCGCTCATGCACGGCATTTGCTTGTCTCCTGGTAAGAACCATAACGGATGGGACGATAGTGAAACCTGCCACCCTTGACACATGACATTATCTGGTATTAAAATGTATTGTTATGCGTAAGAGTGCAGTTAATGTAACTTTTTTTTTTATAAGGTAAAGCATTATATTCCGTCATCTGTCAGGGCAATGTAATTTACAGATTTGGAAGTGTTATCGAATGGATAGCAGGACAGCTTTCATTTTATAAGTTACTATGATTAATTTCATTTACTGTAGAATTATTCATGTCCCCAAATGCAATATCTTAAAACTGAGGCAGTCAAATGCAAAATTTGTTCAGGAGAAAAATATATATATTTATATAATATATATATATATATATATATATAATATATATATATATATATATATATATATATATATATATATATATATATATATATATATATATATATATATATATATATAATATATATATATATATATATATATATATATATATATATATATATATATATATATATATATATATATATATATGAGGCGGTGAAAGGCAAAGTGGTGTAAGTCACATTTTTAACTTTTTTCATTTCAGGGCAAAAATGTAATCTCCATGTTCAATTTATAGTGGAATTGCAAATAGTTATTATTTGAAATATTATAAAATTATTAGGAATTATAATTTGTTAAATTTATGGTGAAATTTTTTGTAGTTTTTGATACTAAACTCTTTTGACTTACACCACTTGACTTACTGATTTACACCACTTTGCCTTTCATCGCCTCATATATATATATATATATATATATATATATATATATATATATATATATATATATATATATATATATACATATGCAAATATATATATATATATGTATATGCATATATATATAAATATATATGTATATATATATATATATATATATATATATATATATATATATATATATATATATATATATACATATAATATTAAAAACTAGTAATTTCTTAATTTAACACTCTTAACATTTAAAAACTATTAATTCCTCACTTTACTATTCCAAATTACAAACCCTTTTTTAATTCCTTAAAACATTTAATTCCCTTTGGGCATTCGCGTTAAATTCCATCATTACAGCTTTAGGCAAAATCATTCAAGATGGCTGTCTTTTTTAACTAAAAGGACTCGGCGCGGCGTCAGTACAAGTTTAAATCAGTTCTGCACATCAACAATAACTTTAAACCAATGAACTATTAAGACACACCCTTTAATCACGTGATGGGGTGAAGTTTATATAACTCGTGACGTGCGGAAGTAGGACGGAGTTCAGTATTTTCTCCTGCTGCATCCATAACGACGGATCGGTCGGTGATCTCAATAAAAATGTTCCCGTAAAATCTTGTGTCGACGACTGGTTTTTTCGGACAGACTACCATTCTAGTGTCTACAGAGATGACGGTGATGTGGGGTTGCAGCATTTTTCTTTTTAATGACCGACGGCCGTTCTCCCCATGTCACATACATATATATATATATATATATATATATATATATATATATTAGGGCGGAGTGTAAACAAAAAGTTTTCGATTTTGTTTTTGCTCTAGTGCGGAAAAGTTGGGTACTGGTGGGTAGGTCACGTTTGCAGAGTTTTGGGAAAAATAAAAAATATCTTCCGTCTCCATTTCGACCGTGATTTTTAGCAGATTTTCACCATACAGTTAAAAATGTGTATTTCCATTGTTTTGTATGCAGCTTTTTGCTCTTTGTGAAATAAAATTCAGAATAAAACCCAGAACTCACCATGGGGAGGTGGCTGCATTGCGAGTTCCACCCGTGCCCACCCATTCACCCAACCATATAGGCACTTAACTCCTTTGTCCTTGCAGTTATTCCGTTTTTACTCGGTACTCGCATTTGGTTTCAAATGATAGCATAGCTTTTCTCGACTCTGTTCGGATTCGAACTAAACCGGCACGCTTATTTTCTCCACACACTGCCTCAGAAACGTTTGTTACTAGTTTCACGAAGCGTTCAAAACTTTGGGTGTGACAAGGAAATTTTAGGCTTCCCAGGTGTTGAGTTACAGACTCTCCACTGGAAATCAAATTTCTCAAATCATATTCTGTCAATTGGGGGTTCCGTCAAATTACATTTCTGCCAATCAGTAAGGTCTGTATATGAAACTGCCTCGAAGTTGAGAGACGGAATGTTGTAGTGTCTGATTCCTTCCTTTTATTCCTTTCTTGCTCGTAAAATCCTACGTAGTCCAAGTTCTCGAATGGGCCGTCTGTCGTCTGTGATCATTGAAAAGATTTTGCTTCCGGGTGGCCGAAATAGCCATTTCTCTGGATAATGGGATCGACCAAATCTTTAACTCGTTTTTAAGATAGCATGAGGCGTTTATTGTCTTCCAGAAATTTCATGGACCATATGTGCAATATGAATTTGATTTGACTGCAAACCACATAAGTGGGTACACTTTCATGATGAACTCTGCAAGAGTATGAAGTTGGCTTGAAGGCTCTGACGAGCTAATGTGTAAACGCTATAATTCGATTTGCAGCTGTTAGCCAACGTGCATGAGACATTTTCCCAGAGTACTTTTGTGACAAACTTGATGAGCAGTTTCTATTTGTGACAGCTTGACAAATATCCCAAAGCTATCGGTTGTGTGTGCTAAGATCTTTTATGTCTATTTTCGGAAATTCGCTCGAAATGTCTACAAATGTCACAACTGGAAGGTTTTTGCAATTTGCCAATGCTTTCCCAGTAGGACCAGAAAATGCATTAGGGCCACTCGTTCCACCATCCAAATGCTTCCCTAAATGTCGGTGTGGCAACTCATTTGCGTGGAACTGGCAGATAAACCAGTGCAAGGGTTTCCCAATGGCTTCCCCAGAAAGGCGAATCACGCCGATTTTATAGCCAGTATTAACGACTGTTCCATCGCACCCTATTGCTACTAGTTGATGAATGTAATTACTCTTATTCTCCATGAATTTCAGCATCATTTTAGAAATTCTCAAAGCTGATGATGAGGTTAGTGCTATGTGTCCAAGGTACTTGCTTCCAGGTTCCTTAATCATTGTAACGTGTTCTTCCAGGACAGTTTTCTGGTACATCTTTCCCCCTACGCTCTGTGCATTAGAGTTTTGTCCTTCCTTCCGTCAAAATAAAGTCCCTTCAGTGGTTCCAGCTGTCTTTAATTTCCTTGCTGATATTCTTTCCGAATTTTTTCCCTCTCTCTTCTTATTTTATGTCTATCTTTTATAATTAAAGTTTATTTTTTGGTAATCATCCCCAAATCTTTCCAAACAGAACTTGCAATGATGGTTCCAGCCGGATCTGAAACTCCGGTTCTGTCACAAGCTATAGCTACTGCTGGGTAACGGCTTGATCGTAACGACCCTTGAGATTGAGTCATCCTGGATGTGGATGGGGAAGGCTTCAAGTAATCTGTGTCACTATTGGATCCACGTCAGAATCTGGATCAGGAAATATGAGCCTAGATGGAGTAACAGATTATTTTAAGACTGTCTCTTTCTGCTTACTATCGGCTCGTTTCCTCAGCTTTCAGTTTCTTTTAAGTCAACTGCGGCTATGGGCATTTTCCTAAGTTTCCGTTGGTCTATAAGAAAAGTTCTTTCCATTTCAGGTATCCTTTTATGCTTTGGGCAAGAACATTTGTTAAAAGAAACACACTTACAAGAAGAAATGTCGAACAATTTCCTTGAGTCTTTCACGAAGGTTTTAAGCTTCGTTTCTAAAGTTCTTGTTGACAATGTTTTCATGCCAAAATATTTCTTTACCTTTCTGCACGCAGTGTGTCAGCTGCTACCTTTCTGTATTAAATTTCGAATTACCTCTTTATTTTATTTAAGAACAAAATGATGAGTTGTATACAAGACCAGTGCTCCGCAACCGCTGTGCCGTGGCACACTAGTGTGCCGCGAGGTGATCTTGACTGTGCCGCGGTGATTTTATCGATTATGATAATAAAAAAATTAACCACCGCATGAAATAGAAATATTTCTATGTAAAATATTCCTCTAACTTTTTGTTAATATGTAATTTTTCTGGGTCGAAATTATACACAAAACAAAAACATGTTGTTAGCCATACATTGCATGTATGCTCGAGCGTCATATTTCTGGATTTCAGTTAAGAAAGAATATCCACAAATTTCTGACTAGGCCATAGCAATTTTGCTCCCATTTTCTACGACATACTTATGCGAACAAAGTTTTTCGACACTGGTTCTAATTGAAAAGGAAAATGATCATATTTAAAAGGCCTTGACAATGAACTGTACCTCTTTCTATTATAGAGCCAAATATGAAACATGCAAATATAAAACGCACATAACAAAACAATCTCAAATATCTCATTAATAAATTAGTTATATTTAAATTAACTTTGATTTATTAGGCTTAAGTAAAGACCAAAAAACAAATTTTAATATAAAAATTTAAAGAGAAAATTTTTTTACTTGTAAACTATAATTTTATATTTTTGTTCTTGTGTTGGTGTACAGTTCAAAATGATTTATATAAAACTTAAATGATTATAATTACCTTGATAAATAGAGCTATTTAGTTGTGTTTGTTTTATCTAATAAAAACATATACGTATTTATTGTAATTTATATATTTGAAAGCTTTTTCTTGTGGTGTGCCGCGGAATTATCGAAAAAAACGTTTCTGTGCCGTGGAAGATAAAAGGTTGAGGAGCTCTGTACAAGACAATGGAAATACACATTGTTAACTGTATGGTAAAAATCTGCTAAAAATCACGGCTGAAATGGAGACGGAAGATATTTTTGTTTTTCCCAAAACTTTGCATACGTGACCTACCCACCAGTACCCAACTTTTCCGCACTAGAGCAAAAACGAAATCGAAATTTTTTTTTTACGCTCCGCCATAATATATATATATATATATATATATATATATATATATATACTAGTATATAACCCCCGTCAAAAATGACGGAATGTTGCTGAGCGTTTCAAGAGGTGATTCATCATTTTCATCGGGCATTGCTGAAAACTGTACTTAAACAGCAGTAAACAACAAAACAAAACTAAACTAAATCAAAACTAAACCAAAACTGTTTCAAAAGTGAATGACTCACCACACAGCAGGCATTGCTAAAAACGATACTTAAACAGCAGTGAACAACAATAAAATAAAACAAAAATAAAACGTGAAACACAATTTAATTAACATTAAAATTAAACATTATAGATGTAGTTATTTAAAAGGAATATGAAAAACCATGGAGTAGAATGATTTCGAAATTTAAGTGTATGACTCAATTGAATAAATTATTCTTTTCAATGGATATTTTAATTTGAAGATATTTCAAAAACTGAACGGTTTTGAGCTAGACTGTTCACTTGAACTTTTCATAATTTTTAAAGGGCTTTTAAAATATGTAACTTTTGTGGTATTAATTTTCAAGAAAAACTTCAGAAAATGGCGTCGCAATGTTAAGATGTTCCCGACTTGGTCCGTCCCGGAATGGTTACCTACACTTTTCTACTCTAGGCTTTTATATAAGTAAAGATATATATATATATATATATATATATATATATATATATATATATGTATATATATATATATATATATATATATATATATATATATATATATATATATATATATATATATATATATATATATATATACATATATATATATATATATACTTACTTGAAATTATTAATATTTAAAATATGTTTGAAGAGTAATTACATATCGAGATGGGAAAGTTAATTTCTCTGATTTGTGTTCTTTAGGTTTGTAATTGAACTTGCATTTATGGTGAGTTGAGCCCTAAGTGCAGGATGTCTGTGTATTTTTCCTTTGATTTGACC